>JAUCMU010000151.1:9990515-10015439 GCA_032275025.1 Enteromius treurensis
ACAACAGATTCAGAGCCGTCACGCATAAAGGCGTTCCCAATGCGTCTTCGGACGCAGTGGGAGTTCCCGGAAAAGAATTCGCAGTTCTTACTTATTTTCTCAGAACTGATATAAACTCGCAATCTGAAGTTATAAAGTCAAAATTGCAACATATACAGTCAGAATTCCAAGATATAAACTCACAGTTGTGAGAATATATCAGTCCTTTTTCTGCTCAAAATTGAACTTTGTAATTCTCTTGCAGTAATATTCTGACTTTATAACTTGCAATTGTGAGTTTATCTCTTTTACAGTTCTGAGAAAAAAAGCGAGAATTGAGAGTTTGTATCACACAATTCTGCCTTTATAACTCGGGAATTGCAACTTCTTTCATAGTTCAAAAAATTTGGTGAGATAAAAAGTCACAAAACCCTTTTAAAATGTTTTTATTCAGTGGCGGAAAAGGGCTTCCATAGATTTCAATTGGTAATAACAATGTTTCTTGAGCTCTAAAGGAGCATACTAGAATTTCTGAAGAATCATGTGACAATGAAAAAATGGCTGCTGAAAATCGTTCCATCAAAATACATCTTAAAATATGAAAATCAATAACATTAAAAAAAACATTCCAAACCTGAACTTTTGATACTGTAAGCATCAATCAACAGTTGCCTACCTTGCAGACATCACATCCTCGGCTATGATGCATTACAATCCTGCCGCGCAGTAGAATTAATCTAAAATTGAAAGAGGAAAAAACATGTGTGACTGAACTCCATCACGTTTTGCAGTTAGATATTTTCTTGTCGACATCCAAAAGTGCTTTGGCCTTTCTCCTCTCTTTCATCTCTCTCTTTTCTCCTCTGTCGCTTTTGATCATTGCAGGCCTGTTCTTGACGGTTCCTTGGCCCCATTGATTCGGGCTGCGTCCGGAACTGAGGGTGGCAGGGAGCGGCAGAGCTCATCTGCACCCGGTCTGCTCTTTAATTAGAGATTCTCTCAGCCAGTGTTCCTCGGCCTGATGCAACAGGATTCCAATAGAAGGTTTTGCTAAGGAAGCGGAAAAGCTAATTGCTGTCGTGCTCTCACTGTCGGAACTGCCGGCATGAGAAGTGGGGAAAGAGAAGCCTAATTCATCTCTTTTATGTATGACAGTCATAAGACAGGGAAAAATGAGGAGAACAGATGTTAAGAGGTTTACGAGGCATGCTGGGTTTGAGATCTCCTACCTGAAGGAACCTCAGAATCCAAAGGAACACTAGAAGTTAAATGTAGAGAAAACAACTGTTATACATCATCTTTTTGTTTCAGATTGTCTGAATATTGCTTGAAATGTCACTAGGTACTGAAATGCTCCATTCAGACTGACATTGTGACATTCATGTTCTGTGCAGCTATAGCTCACATAAAAGCGAGTGAATGAGATACGGATGAGACACCACTTGACTAAGGCAGAAGTGGGTTCTCTAATTTACTCTATGGTTAGTCCCCTGTGCACGTCGTCTCTTCAACTCTGACTGTTGAGCCTATCCAGTAATTAAAGTTTTAATTGAAACAATTACCTTGAGTCAGTAAAAGAGACCTCTAAACCACAAGGGCCCTCTCTTCACCAATCAGAATTACAGCCACCAAGACTCAAAGAACAAACACAGATGTGGATTTCACAACCCAGTGGTATTAGCAGTATTAGCTGCTTTCTGGACATCAGATTTAAGCCTAAAAGCTCAAGTGAGTTTGATCATGTTGCCAGGACTACAAATCCTTCAGTATTCAGACAAGCAGAAAAAAACTCCAATGCTGACTACTCATGCTGTGGCATGCACAGCGTCCACAGAAATTCACAAATATGCAGCTTGATCTCAACATACATTAGTAATCACTAAAAACATACACTGTTGTTGTACTGACTGAATCTACAGTACATGTAAATACTGTTCATTTAACAACTGAAGAGTTCAGATGCAAAAGCCTCTAAAAGCCATCTTGGTCAAAAACGAGATGATGATACTGAGTGAATGCTCTCCACGCGTTGAATAAGTTTATCAAGTACTTTCACTTCAAATGTGCTAAATTCCAGCCTCAATCCATTCAAAAGTACCAGTACTTACATAGAAACCTTTTGATCTCACATGAAACACCCCAACCGTGCTGATGCGTATTAAAGTATCCAATTGGAATTAAATACATAAAGTTTTGCATAGGTAAATACTTGTTTTTGGTGCTGTCAGTATGGTCATATTTCGTCTTTGAGTGTATCCGGTTGTGAAGAGAAGTCATCTATAGATAATATTTGATGTTTTCATGAAGGGCAGGGCTATAGTCGCAACATCATGCTGCTGCTCTTTGCTTAAAGTTTTGCTTAACTTTGTTACCTTATGTTCGCCAACTTTCAATGAAAAGGAATGATTTCTGCTTGCTTTGTTACTGCAAATTATTGTCAGTTTGAGCTGCCTGTTACACTGAAGAGATAGCTTTCATTTTGCTTTGTTGCCTTGCTCTGGGTTAGTGCACAACCCAGTGAAAGACTGAGGATGGCACACAGTGAACCGTCTCCGTTTCCTTCATGGTATCAAGCTGTGATTAATAACCTGAAGTGGAGGAATAGTGAGCAGATTCCATTCACCCATTTAAGCAAAAACAAACAGAGACTGCAAACAATTAAAGAATGGCCTATAAAGCCATTTTCAGCGCTAATTGGAAACAAACTGATCAAACAAGCTCATCTTTCCTTTTTTCTGTTCAGTACTACCGATGTTGATAAAGATGCAGTGTCTGTTACCCAGAAACATTTAAAATTACACAGGAGTCTAAATAGCACATGCTTGAATACCATAGGTGTTGATTTACCGATAGCGGCCTGTTATTAAAGTCCTTCTCCTGTGCATTCAAACGGAAAAGAGCGCAGAGAGGTAAATTGTTACACAAAGTTACAATGAAAAGAATCAAACTCTTATGTTGCTTGCAGTGCAACTAATTAGGACAAATCCTGAAAGCAAACTCAAGAGTTTCAGAATAAACTTTTGTGTATGTCAGTGTTACTTTTTGAAGTGGTATGTTGTTAAAAATCATTCAGCACAGGCTGCAGATTGTGTCTTTGAAAACTGTCTTAAAGTACTTTGTTGCAGACGAATCAGGGCTTTGTAACATATGTCTACATCGCCTACCCTGACACTACAGACCAAGTCAAACAGATTTAGTTTGAACATCATGCTAAGAGCAGGTCCAGCAGGCATTAATGCTGATGGTTGTACATTTCTGTCCTTGCTGGTGATTCACTGGCTGTTTTCTAGCTGCTGGTATCATGGGGAGGAAATCAGAGCTGACAACGGTTGATGTTGTGAACAAAGGAACTAAATAAAGTGCAGGGTGTCCATTCATTCTGTTCCTGCCAGTGGCACTTCAACATGTCCTTTCACAGTAATGCTGGCACAGACAGAGTTATCACATCCAATATGTTTCCTCTTGACCCTTAAGCATACAGATATTACTCCTTTAAGATTGCTTACAGAATTAAAATTCATTATCCTATGAATGCTGCAGTAGCTCAATTGATTATAAAAGATAATTATGTTAGATTGATGACATTTATGTGGCAGGAATGAGGAAGTACCCCCACTTTAATCGTTATTCAGGTTGTACCAACTAATAGAAAAGACTAACATTGATGCAACATTTCCTCTGTGAGCAACACATTACAAATTATTTTTTCCCTCCCTTTGACCTTTTGGGACATCATCTTTGTGTCATATTGATAGATCTCGGTTTATTTTATAAATCATGAGGACTTTTTATTTTTTTCGTGTTGTGTGAAAATGGTTATTATTTTTGTTCATGTCCACAAAACACCAAACAAAATGAATAACTATAGGGTCAATAGGAAAAATCTGTAAGGATTTCAATTTCAAACAAATGTTGTTCTTTTCCTGTTCATCTGTAATGTTGTGGTTAGCTTAGCAAGGATATGCTAACAGAACATGTCAACCCATTTTGAAGGCTGTGCCCTCCGGAGGTCAAATTTTTCAGCTGCTAACATCACTGTAGAAAAGTATCCATTATAGAATTGACTGTTATTCCTTGTGAGGCATAACTGACTACAATAACTTTCTTTGTAATGTACTGTAATGGTTTCTTTTCTGAAACAAGGCAGCATCAATGACTTCTGCAGCCAATAAATGCGACGTCTTCTGCACAGCCTTCCAAATGAGATACAGCAAATAACCAACCATATACAGTAGTAAATGAGGAGCTAAACAAGACACAAGTACAAATACAAACATAGGAAAAGTGAATTCTGACAAAAACAAACTAAGAGTCTGTGAAATTATTTAAATAATGGGGCAAATGGGGCCCAATATGCAATAGCAACATATTGAGTGTAAATTATAAGGATTAATTCAGTTTATTAAATGGATGCCGCCTTTTTGATTATATCCTCCATTTTTTTTTTTTTTTTAAATAAATGATTTTCTGATGAGATTTGAAAAGAGAGAAAGGTTCATCAAATGGTCATCAGTGCTCAGTTGTCTGATGGTCGTCTTTTGTAGTGTTGGCTACCCTAATCACACGTTGGTGGGCAGAGTTAATGTAAATACCCTCGGCCATTAAACAGCAAATTTTAAGTGAAGCAGCTTTTTTCAGCACTGATAAACATAGCAAAAATTTAATGGTAGAATGATAGTGGTGTAGTCCGCATCAACCTTGAAGGTGCAACATAAAAGCATTACTGATTTACTCTACAACATGATTACATGTGCACTGCATTAAGAATCTTACAATAAAGACTACTGCTGACTGATTGATAATGCTAAAGATTCTGAGGCAAGGCTGTGGCATAGAAGCATGCACACACAGTTTTTAAAGTGGATGATCAGTCTGCTGAATAAAGCTTCTTGTTTGAGCTTCCTAATCCGTGACCAGTGTTCCTATGGTTTCTTTCCTTTGTGCTGTATTGCCTTATGCATTTAAAAAATGGCAAGTAAAAATAGAAAATCCTTTCCCACAGTCATGTACTTTAAATGGTTTTCAAATAGACCTCGCAAATGATCCGGCTTTTTAATTACATGAAAGCAAAAAAATATATAAAATCTTTAATTTCTTATGTAAGAGTTTCATACGCAGAAAAAGCTTTAATGTAAAGTATGCCATTTGTAGGTTAATTTCCCAGAAGTGCAAACTGTGACTCACTTGCTGTCTGAACATTGCACTTCTTGTTTGTGCAGCTTTTTAACCAATGGCTGACGGAGGAAATCAAATATGTTTGATTCTCGCATTTCCATGTGGTGAAGCACATGGTACAGTGGACTTCAGCTTTATGTTCACGTTTTACCAACTACTCAACTGTGTGATTACTATCTGTGTTTGCTTTTTTTTTTTCTTCTGCCAGTTAACATGTGTTAAAGCTCCATCCTTAGCAATCCCTTATGTGTAACATATAAACCCTTTTAGGCCAGGGCTCTTGTTGTATTTAATTCGTTTGTGGTGTTTCAAGAATGAGACATGATTTATTTATTTAGAAGCTCCATAATATAGTATATACTCTGCTAAACATACTATATCAGAATGCTTCTTAATGCTAAATTTTAATTGTGATAATGATGTATTATATTATATTATGTATTTTCTTTCCAGTGTGTGTTTATTTGCATTTGTTTTAAATACAATTAAACAATAGCAATAATAAAAAAAATAATAAAAAAATTAACATAGGAGGGGGAAAAGAAAAGAACAGAGAAAAGCGTCTTACCTATATTTTCAGGTACATCATCATTTACAGCTGTCCATTTAACTTTTATCTATTCTAAGGTTATTAGTTATTTGAATACAGAAATCACATTATGTAGAGGAGTTATGACTGGAAATGAATGTTCTATATCTGCCGTAGCATGCCATTAAGTCCTCTTGGTTACAATAGCATAGAAAAGGAGTCAAACTATTGTAGAAGTCTTTGAGTTTCCCTTTAACTGCATAAGTCAGCTTTAGGGCGAGGTTGTTAGTCATTTCTTTAATCCAAAGAATAGAGGATAGACATTGTATCTCCTTCCATTTTAAAGCAATAGCCCGCTTTGCCTGAAGTCAATTAGTTTGGTTTTATTAGCATTAACCACAAAATTTACTGGAGATATATACTGTATATATATAACAAACAGTGATTATATATTATTTCTTATATATGACATACACAGAGTTTGAGATCAAAATCTTTTTCCAGTTTTCTAATCATAACAAGAACATTTTTCCAAAACTTTTGAATCTTAATACACTTCCACATACAGTGGTAATGGGTTCCAATTTCTTGTTTACATTTTAAACAGCTGTCTGGGCTATTTGGATTCAACCTTTTTGTGATTTAACTGGCGCAACATGCCGCATGAGCCATTTATGCTATTATATATTACATTATATTATATTAGTGCTGTATAGGTTGAACCTCAGAAGTCAATTTCCAGACTCTGTGTGAATTCTTGTTCTCCAGAAACAGATACGGCATCTGATGACAATAGGAATTCTCTGAAAAGGTGTCATTTCCTTGTGAGAAAATGAGTGGTGTGTTGTTTTGTTTATGTACCTTGACAACTTGAGTGCTTCCGATGTCGTGCCACCCGGCTCGTTCGGCTGGGCTCTTTGTCTCTCCTGACCTTCAGCCAGGCAGAAAAAGGGTGTGCTTGAAGGTTCACGAGCAACGACCAACAACCGAGACAGCCCTGGTATTGTACCTGCTCATAGAGCCGTGAAATCGCTTTGCCACTTCTTTTACCTTGTCTTCTCCTCTGTCTTTTCTTCATTTCTCACTCCCGCCTCCCTCAATTTCTCTTCCTTTCTCATATCTTGTTTTCTAAATTCCACCAAGCTGACATCCCAGAACTAAAAAGGGCTAGTTTGCAGAAAGCGTGTTCTCTCTCTCTCTCTCTCTCTCTCTCTCTCTCTCTCTCTCTCTCTCTGTCTGTCTCCTGGTGTCCCTTTATCTCTCTTTTCTCTGTCTGTCTGTGTCGGTCTCCTTTATTCTCCACATCCACTCTTTTTTCTTATTTTCCTGTAGAAAGTCAGCCTCCAAACTTTGTGTTTTTTTCTGCTGTGTTATTTTTGCCTCAGTATCTCAAATGGGAGAATCACCCCTGCCGTGTAATGAGAACGAGGTGAGGAGGACTGGGAGTGTAATTATTTTCATTTGGGCGCTGGTAAGGGGCAGCTATGCATTTGTCCCCTCCTCTCATGTGACAGCATCACTGGGTCCTTGCACTAGATTCTTCGGTTGTAGCAGTAATGAGCAAATCATTTGATATCTCCACCACATAGTTTAAAAAAAAGTATAAAATATATAAACATAGAGACTTTGCATTATTTTTAGTAAAAAGCTGCCAGTGTTGGGGAGATCTATCTATCTATCTACACTTTAAAAAAGGCCATGATTTTAACAGAAAAAAATGTTAAAATGCTACAGTAAAAAACTGTTAAGTGGTTAACGATAAATTCCTGTTTACAAGGGAAAAAAAGTAAACTGACATTCCCAGAATTCCCTGCATTGCATTTCAAATTTTGTTTGAATTGTTTTTTGTTTGAACAAAACAGATTTCAGTACTTTAATAGATTGATATATTAACATTATATCAGTTCATTATTACAGTATTTAACTGAAAATTTTACTTTAACTGTAAAACCAAATACGTTGTTACCGTATTTTTTACGGAAGAATTCTAGCAACTACAGCTGCTAGTTTTTCACCATAAATTTTTTATTTATTTTTTTACAGTGTATCTATCTGAGCCGTTATTTATTGAGCGCCGTCCCACAACCAACTCGTATTTTATGAAGTGGCTTGTTCGTACCGTACAACCTTACTCGAATGTACGATTTTGTACATACAGTAGGAACATATGAATCTACATGAGCAAAGTAAGCAAAGAAGCAATGCAAAATATGTACAAATTGCTATAAGATAGAGTTGGTTTTATTTATTTAGAAGCTCCATACTCTTATACTGTTAATTATGGTGTTATAACAGTGTAAAACATTTATTTAGAAGGCCTACATTTTTATCTATCATTCGATCTCTTCTGTCATTCAATGCACCTGTTGTTCTGTCTGTAGCTCTGTCATTCTTTATTATGTCAATATTCAGCTTTGTTCTTGAAAAATTTAGTTTTTACAGTTCACAGAATTGAGTCACATGTGAATTTCTTTCCATTTTACCTAATTTCCATTCAAATTGCTCTGTAATGACTCATTCTTTTTGCTCCCTCAGTCCAAATTCTGGTTTGGTCCACATTTGATGGGGCTGAATCCGAGCGATCTTTAAGCGAGAGTGTGTATTGATGCAATGGCAATAATGTGTGTAAATAAAGTGAATAAAGTATCTGAATAAATACTTTGAAAGTGAAATGCAAGGAAGACTCACAAAACAAGCTTCCTTGAATTAGATTTCCAAACAGTTTCTAAAGTTTTCTCTGTGTGTGTGTGTACTGTTGACAGGTGGGTGTGTTCTTCAGGATTCTCCTCTTATAGTGTGTGTGTATGTATGAATAGGTCTTCCTAACACTTTGTTATGACATGAATCCTCTAAAGCGTACTCTGTAATTTCAAGTCAAGCCACAAAGGCCAAAGAGCGGCACTCTCCTCTGATGTTGACAATATTCTGCAGTTGTTGTTGTTGTTGTGGCTGAAAAAGGCCTTGGGCCGTTGTTTGATGTATTATCCTCCATTTGAGATGGAAAACAAGTGCTTCCACGCTGTCCATTCCTCTCTGCCATCTGGACGGGCCTCTCCTTGGTCAGAGGAGCCTCAGGACAATCTGTAATTAAAAATCCAGCAAAACCACGTGGGTTACTGCCTAAAGGTTGATGAAAAATTGATGGCCATGATGTTTGGGATTAAAGTGTGTCTTTCCCCTCTTAAATTATCTTCTTCTCACTCCGCTCATGCTTCTCTTGCCCTTTTCTGCTGTTTTTCCTCACCAACCTGTTTTTTTCCCCTCTCCTTTAGAGTTTGTCAGCTTGTGCGTGACATAAAATATTCATAGCCATTGCAGAGGTAGAGAGTTGACGTCTGGATGTTCAGGCCCTAATTTGTTGTGTGAATGGACTAATGTTAGCCAGTGATAAACTGTCATGGATCCAGACAGCCAACTGTCACACAGGGCTTCTGAGCAGCTATTGCAGACCGTTAAAAACCCTGTTATGCCACTGCTAATTCAGCACTGAGGGGATTCTCGTTCAGAGGACTACTTTACCTTCTATGTCATTATTTTGAATAATGCAGGTTGCCAGAGTGTTGCAGGCGCATCTCAGATAACCTGATGTTTTTCGGAGAGAAGTTCTTGAAGAACTTATGCAACATGACAGGAAAGATCTCAGAAAATGGACTTGTCTTTCTCAAAGCGGATTGCCACGCTAGCGTGAAACCTGAAAGCAAGCTGATGAAATTCTAGGCACTGACCTGCTAAGAGCTCGGCTACTGAATTCTGCAAGGTACATTGATTTCTATTTCGTGGTAGGAGATGTAGGATTTTGTGTGAATCTTATACTGTAGCTGGTTTCATTTTCCTTTTTATGTATTATAGGACAGGAAATAAGAAAAATATGACCAGGAAAAAACACTGAATCATTAGTACAGGATGTAATAAAAGATGAAACACTCTGGCTGCATTTAGCACACACCATGTATTTTCTGCATGGGGAAAAAAACAGCACACCTGAGAGGCTCTTTTCACTTCTGGAGGAAGTGTGCTATTTACACCTAATGGTTTCGTTGAGTCAAAAATAGCAATAGTCATTCGTTGTGGAAGTTTCAGCAGAGCTTCCGAATTAAATCTCTCTCACACAGTGAGTATTAATTATTAAGTTTGGTATCATAAAGATGAAAATAGGTGTGGATGGGACTGGTCTCGGAGTCATTGAACCCAGGCTATGGCTGAAAGTTTAACACAGAGATCATTGTTTCAGAGGAACAGGAAAAGATACCCAGAATTTTATATCAAGTAGCATGTGTTCCTGGATGAAGAACCGTATTGGTTTCTGGAACAATATTCATATTGACCCATAAGATTTTATGGGTAGTTTCAAGGTTTGACTAGGTTTAGTTGTATTTATAAATTTAAGTGCTATTAATTGACTACATGTACGGTTATAGGTTTAATTGCATGTAATCATGCATAATGTATTGTTAGGACACCTTAAAATAAAGTGTTACAATTTTTGTGTGTGTGTGTGCACATGTACCATGTTAGTACTGTGGTATTTCATGTGTATATACTGTACCATTATGCATAGTGCACTATGATCAGTAGGAAAGTCCATTACTACTGGATCTCATATGTTCATAGATGCTTCACACTATGGTGAACCCATCTGTTTTCATGACTATGTCAAACTAAGAAATGATCCATTGAAATCCTAGACATGCAGAAAATGAGTTCTACC
This sequence comes from Enteromius treurensis, assembly GCA_032275025.1. NCBI lineage: Eukaryota > Metazoa > Chordata > Actinopteri > Cypriniformes > Cyprinidae > Enteromius > Enteromius treurensis. The sequence goes on from JAUCMU010000151.1 coordinate 10,000,907, forward strand.
CACACACACAAAAAATATGGGCTGTACCTGATCACTCAGGATTAGAAATGATTCACATTCAGATGGTTGCATATTAGGCTTGACGTTAATTGTTATGATGGAAAGATGATTTAATTTTATATGATTGTATTTCATCATTTATGGACAATACTGTTCCTGTGGGGAACTATATTCTCTGTTTTCTCAGTAATATGCATACAAATATTTTTTCCTGTTTCTAAGCAGTAATGTGTTTTAAAAACTGCTGATTTAGAAAACTTGAGAGATTGATTGGTTCATTAATTTGCCCATGTGTTCACTGATTAGGGTAAACACTGGAAGACAATGAGACTGTCTTAACTGAACCAATGGTGTCACTGCTCGTCACATGACCCAAAATTTATTTGTTGGCAAGAATCCCTTTTGTGGTTGCAGGCCACTGTATGAATGGCACTTCGTACATTTAGACCAACTGCAGTAAAGCCAATAGTTAAATGCTGTCCACAGCAGGTTGTTCTCAAACATTTCTTTTCCTGTTTTGGCAGCTGCAGCATCTTGTTTGTGAGATTCAGGTTTTCTTAAAAAAATGATTGAACTAATTCTGTCAGCCGTCTTCTTGCCTGGGGGACCCTTGAGGGGTAAGTTAAGTCGTCCTGATTTTTCTTCTTTGATTACTCAGTTATTTCATTTTCAAGCCTTTGACAGCTCTCCACCGTCGTGAGGAATCCGGTGGGAGTTGCTTTCTCAGCACTTTTCTCATATTCCCCAGTGTATTCCTCCGTTCGCTTTATTCAGCTCTTGTAAGAGCGACGGCAACACTTTACTTTATCTGGACACTATTCCCTTAGGTCAGACACTAGGAGGTCCATTGCTCATTGAAATACATCAAGCCAAGGAAATAGATACAAGCAAAGTAGAATTACAGATCTTGGTTGCAGCAATTACCTATAACTATACTTAAAATAATTATTATAATATTACATTTTGCTATAACCTACATTTGTAATTGTTAGTAATATTTTCAATTTTATTATTTTTTTTTTAAAATTGCACTGAATGCTAAATTTTACTCAGTTACACAATGTTGTTGTTTTTTTTTTTACTCCAAATGCATCTAACTTTGTTCTGCAGATAACTACTTTAACTTATGAACAGCATTCATTTATGTAGAGGAGCTTGAATATGCTGCCTCACTGCATTAAAATTAATGCTGTACAGCAAACATGGGACATAAATTGCTATCTTTTAAATGCATTTTTGTTCCCTCTTCCCACCCTATCTAGTGAGTGGTTTCATCTTAAGCCATAACTATCAAGAAAAGAAAAGAAATGAGGTTTTACACATATTTGGTGGGACTCTTTGGGAATGTTATGGATGACAGTAGGTATCAGCTGCAGCTGCACTCCCTGACAAATTCAGGGTAGGTTCCCTTTTGAGGTCCACTATGAATCAGGATCATTTTACCCCACTCCTCTGATGGCACAACAAGCCTTCTCAAAGGGATTGGCTCAGATAAAGTAGGGAAGGTCCATGGAGAATACATGCATCTGATAATGATGCTGTTCCCCATGCCCAGAACTGCTGCTCCAGTGCTAGTGCATGATCACACCACCTTATATATGTATTCATGCAGAAAAAAATAACAAGACAAAGATTAAGACAAAATGCACGTTCACAAACACATAACTGCTCTTTTCGGATGTCAAAGTGATTTTAACTGAATATGACTCAAAAACTAATCTCACTCCTGCATTCAGTATTGATAAAAATGAGAGGTTTGGAAATGACTAGAGAGCTACCTGTTTCTACTAGACTAAAGCATGTTTTTGGCAATCTGACCACATCTTCAGTGTTTAAGACAACTGTGGGTTAACAGTTACACTGGGAGGATCGATGTGTGTTAGATTCACATTCTTAGCCTGTGTGAATTTTAAAGTCATAAAAGCTGAAGCCTTTACTTGACGTGACAGGAGACTATGAATTATTGTGATGTAGCGCAAATGATGTAGTTAGAATTTGGTAACTTCCTTTATACTGTCGATTATATAAGTGTTTCACTTGTCAAGCTTGTCAAGTCAAACAAATAAATACTTGCTTTAAATGTTATAAATGATGAACTTTGCAACATTGACGCTGTTATTGAACTGAATTGAATCAACCTTGAACAAACTTGAATTGAATAATGACACTCATTTCTTCTCTAAAGCTATTTTATTTACTTTAAAGGTTCTATCCTTTTGCGACATTTCCCACTGTCATTTTCCTGTTTGTTACCGTGAAGCTGCATTGAAACAAAGTGGATTGTATAAATTTCTATATAAATAAATGTGACTAAACAAACAAAGGGAGACCACAGAAGCACTTCAAATGATTAGATATAGACATTGAGAAATATGTAGCCGGTTTATTATATTCTGTACTGTAATTGATATCATTTCTTTCAGGTTTTCACTGAAAAGAAAAAGAAAGGTAATCAATGCTCTGCATGTTTCTATAGCTGTTAGAGCTGAATTAAAATATCAGGACTGATTCACATCGAAAGCACAATTAAGAGATAAACGGCAGATAATGGCAGTGAATTCACCATTGCAAAGCTATTTAAAAGGCCTCACTTCATCAGTAATGGAGGACAACGGCAAAGGACTGTTTGGCAGTCTGTGTAATTGCGTTCACATTTAGCTGCCCTCTGTTGTCATCAAGGTGAAGTCTGCGTTTGTCGGAAAGTGGCACTTGGCATTTTCTGATAGCTCTAAAGAGAAATTAAGAAGCATGTGTTTGTGATATCGCTCAGCTTCTTTTAGTTACATAACCAACTTAAACAAAGTGTTGTCATCTGTGCGGTATTTGTTGTAGATTAGTCTTAAGGCAGCGGCATGTGAAAAGAAAGAAGGATTATTTTGCTCTTAAACTGTTGAGCTCAGAGCAGAAACGGAGATCCAAGCAGATGAAGATGTTCGTCCCGCAGCATTCCTCTTTCCCCTGTTGCATTCAAGCACTTCTGAAGCACGTCTCCAGCGGTGCGCCATCATTAGCATAATAACCCCCTTCATCTGAATAAAGCAGCTACTGAATTGTGGGTAATCTTCAAAGGAGGGATCAAGCTTTGAAGGTAGCTGTGGTGGCTTCAAACACTGTCAACATGCTGATCCCTATGGGCAGCCTGAGCGTGGTGATTGTTCCTTTTCTTGCAAGGGGTTTCAACTCTGTGACGGCTTCTCTTGGAGAACATTTTGTTGGATCAAACCGAAATCACCTGCTTTTCCATATCAGGCATTCTGATCATAAAGAAAATGGCATGACACCGATCCGAATTCTCAGTGGTGATGGGATTTTATTATATAGCATTATCAGAGCTGTTTCAAGTAAAACATGATCCTATTGATATTTGATACAACCTGATCTCACAGAATTACGAGAAATAACCACAGACTCTTAATGTATAATTCCGTGTTAGTATCACGTAATCATCGAAAATTATGTGATACTACCACGGAAAAGATTACAATGTAAGTCAGTGACAGGCATCAGCCGTGATCCACTTACGGATAACCAGTTTCAGTTGATATAAAATTTATACCTTTATCCTAAACCTACCCAGTTCTGAACAATTTAAAACACACAGACAATATAAGCGCAGTCACAGGTATTTATTGCAAAAACTCTTTATGCTAAGAAGAGAGCAAAATACTAGGTTTTATATCTGTAATTATCCCGCTCCATTAACGTGTTCACATCTCAATTCCATTCAAGAGTTTGTTCTGTAATTATTTTAGAAAGATGTTTTATATTATCTTTATTTTTTACTTTTTTACTTTGAGACAACATTGATTATGTTATATTTTTCCTTAATAACAACACAGGACTCGCACTGCAGTCCGTTTCTTGATGATTTACTGGGAACATGTGAAGCTCCGTCTCAGCAGGTGTTTATTAGGCCTCGTCTCTGACTGACAGATTAAAAGAGATCCACAAATAAATCCCCACACAATTTCCACAGCACCATGGAAAAGCTCCAAAACAATCAATTTATGCAGCATTCTGCAGTTTGTTGATTTGTAGGAAGAGGATTAAAAGGTACTTTGAGCAGCGAACACAAAGATTGTGATAAAGCTGGAAGGCACTTTTAATCAAGCTAGGCTTCCTGAAGTATACAGGAGGCATAGTCTGGAAACTTTGAAAAGTACTGCGTGCCATTTTAAGAGAAGGACTGGTACAGTGATTGCTTCTCAGTAGTGTTTGTGTCCCCCTGATGCTCTGCATATTTATAAGACCCACGCAGACTAAGAAGGCCTTTCATTATTTATTTCAGATTAAATGCTTGAATACAATCACAAACAAGTGGATTGGTATTTATAGGCTGTGCATATGTACTGCCTGGCATGTGACCTGGCATGTATCACAATGCATGAATGAGGCATTTACAAAGATTGTTGTTTAATTTTGTAAAATTTATTAAATGAAACCAATAGCACAGAAACTGTATGATTCGTCTATAAATTAGGATCAGACATTGTATGGTTCTAGATTTTTCAAAAATGTTGTATAACATAACTAACTTAAAAACTGTAAATCCAATCAGTTCTGTTCTGGACTTGAATTATGAAGTGTCTCCTGCTATCTCCATGCCAACCCTGTAATGTCTCCACCCCGCTTGTGTGTTGCCATGCCTACAGATTAGTTAATCTCCCTCATTATGTATCGTATTTAAAGGTTGTTTGATCCTTGTCTTGCCGCTTATTGACCCTGCCTGATTCAACTTGTGTTCACTCTAATAAAGTAGTTGCATATGAATCTGTACTTCTCCGCGGCTCCTCATTACAATATGTATACCTTATTTAATCTTAAATCGTTTTGTCACTGTTACTGTATGTTTACAGTGAGCTCAGGAGGAACATTTCTTATTCATAAACATCATTAAGAAGATGAATGTATTATTTAATTTTCAGAGAAGCTTTTCTCTCATCAGTAAAGTAAAACACTTCTAGAAAAAGTGTTGAACTATTAACTGATTTCAGACACAGACACAGATGCAGGCATTTGTTAGCTAAAAGATAACAATAAACTTAAAATGGATAATTTGCAAAATACTGTAGCTATAATTATTTTTGATTAGGTCATTAGCTGTTCCACTTTTGATTCCTGGAATAGTGTATGTTATGACCCCAAAAAAGAAAAAATACAATAAAATAAAATCTGATGACACCAACTTTTTGAATAGTTCTGTATATTTGCAAAAAAAAAAAGGTTTGTATAATAAAATTATATGTAATATAATAAAATATAATACAATTATTTTCAGCATTTTTAAGGGTAATGTGTATAATATATAATTTAAATAAATTGTTTTATTCTAGTCAAGGAACTAAAATAAAAAAAAAAAAACTAGACAATATTAACAAAAACATATTTTTATAAAATTAATCAGGTAGAAATTAAACCATTGCCGACAATTTTTCAGACTCTGTATACAACAAAAACAGTCATGAGACCTGTCTGCCCTATTTTCAGTGATCAACAATCAGAAATCACTTTGCATGTTTGAGTTTGATGATATTAGATAAAGTAGCCTCAACTACAAACCATCACATCACAACACAGCACAGGACGTATACGGCAGGATCTTGTAGTCTCCATCTGAATAAGACAGCATATAAAATAGCAGGTGCTATCATGTTTTGTTTCCACAGTCTGAAAGGTGCCCCATCTCAAACAGGAAGTCAAGAGAGCTGTCTCTATGCATAATTCAGCCTCACCGTGTCAGCAAGTGCATAAAAGCCTCTAAAGAGCTTGAAAAGGTACTTGTATTTCAGTTCACAATAATGTATAGTTTTTGGCTTGAGGAGGGTGCACTGCTAAATGCTTGTCTCATAAACAACTCTGGCTTTCACAAAGTCATCCAGGCAAGGAAGCAAGGCTTTGGTGTTTGTCAGATCCGTGCTGGAGCAGGATGCAGTGAATGCATCGCATTGACGTGACCCTCTGGAAACTGTGGCTATTTGTCATGAGATTAAGATTTGATAACCCTTTAAGGAAATGGCTGCTGAAAGCTGCTGAACATTGGGTAGAAATAGTGTTTTTATGTATTTTACTACATCGATGGATCAAAAGAGCAGGCGCCTTGATGCAGGTCTTTGCTACTCTATAGCTCACACAGAGGGTAAAGGTAATTTCTCTCTAGACCCGCGCTAAGGCTTTGATTTTCGCCTCTGTGTGAGATTTGATCTATACAAGCAAACATGTTATACAAATGTAGTCTCAGCCTGAGTACCACTAGCAAGAGTTGAAAGTTCAGGGCTTAGCACTGGAGTAGCTAGTCCAAGTGTGCTGGCATAGAAAGAGAAGAGAGGTGAGGATCTAAACACAGCTTTTTTTTATGAAAAGAAACTAAACATGAACAGAAAAGAAGCGAATGGAACACAGCTGACTATGAAAATAGGAAAAAACTGAATTTCCCAACTTAGCAATGGGAAATGTGCAGCGCTATTCAAAAGAAAGTGCTTCATAATCTACATTCCTATAGGATTGACAACAGTATTGGACCGTATTTTTTTTATTACTGATTACAATGTTAGGTGGTTTATCGGCAGAAAAAAATCCAGTCCACAAATCTATTCATCCTCTGGCAGCCCAGGAGATGTGCCATTTAAAGCTGGCCTTGCTGGGTGTTTAGAACAGCCCAGGACATATTAAAGCATACAGCTGCAGGAGTCAAGCCAGCATCATAACATCTGCTCAGACCCTGCCCCCAGCAAAGGTCACCAACACAAATCTGTGACTAATCTTCAAATGCTTCACAACAGTATAACCTGATCAGCTTCAAACCATACATGCTGGTTGACTAACTTTACCCTTACTTAATCCCCCCCCCCCCCCCTCAAACATCCGTGGCATTTTCATTAGAAGAGAAATTTATTTTGACAAATGCCTGATGACATGTTAGTCAATGACTAGAAGTCATAGCAGCCAGAACATGTTTAGTAAAGCCAGACACTGGTACTGCAGCTTTATAAATGTAATATAAGCATTGCTTTGTTTACTGTATTTGTATTATTATTTAGTGGTACTGTTGTAAAATATAATCAACACAGTCTCACTCCAACTTGTCACATTTTGACGCTTGGTCAGGACCCTTTTGCGTCATTTTTCGATGCTCAAGATACCTCTTTTCAGGCACATTTCGACATGAGGTCTTCTGTTGTTTAAATAGGAAACCCTTAGCGTCAATATGCCGGTGCAATATTTATTTTATTTTGACTGAAAATGGGTACCTTGATCATCAAAAAATGCCGCAAAAAAGGTCCTGACCAAGCGTCAAAATGTGACGAGTTGGAGTGAGACTGTGTTGCTATAATAAAGCAGTGTCACAGTAAACAATGTATACATGTTTCTTAGATATTACAACTTATTTACAAATAAGTTTATCTGTCCATGTCTTTTTTTTTGAGGAGCATTTTACAAAAACTTAAAAACATAGTTATAATTTGTTACGAATGTCATTAATTTACTGTTATCAGTTGTGTGTACTGTTTTGTGTGTGTGTAACACTGCTGCTATACAAAGATTGAGTTACTTAAGACTATAGCTTATTGTAGTCTGTAGTCTGAATTTTATGCTCATAAAAAGACCACATATTCTTTGTTCATTGCCATGTGTATGAGATATTTTAGGTGGCCTTTAGCCTCTTTACTTGTGAGAAAGCTTTTTGACTTGGATGCGGAGGCTGAAGGTCAACTTTGAGAGCATTTTGACATATCCAGCACTGAACCTTCCTGTTCAAATCTATCATTATTTGCTATTATTGTGCAACCTTTGTTACATTACATAAGCAAAATTAAATGACTCCCTTAACCACTGGCAAGATTCTGGAAAGGCTGCATTACCTAGAGTAGTATATATATTTTTTCTTAACGACAAATATAACCACGTAAGGCCAAATATAACACAGTTATTGCTATTTATGAAATGTATGTCCATGAAATTATGGGTTTCAATTATGCATTCAATTTAAATGTTGTAAATTTTTGTGTTAATAAATGCATGACTATTAATAGAAATGTTGGAGTAGAAAGTCAGTTTTTTAACCCATAAATGGTTCCATTGTTTAATTATTATCATCAGTGTTCCCGTACTTAATTTGACACTGCATGTGCCTGGAAACAAGCAGTAGTCTGAGGTGTTAATGAATGTATTGGTAAAAGTAAGCAGAATTCGTTGTGCCTACTTTCACTGGAGTAACTGCTAGCAGGAAGGGTGATAACAGTGTTTATGCATTTCAGTCTGGAGCACTGGTTAGGATAAACCCTGTGGCAACACACATCTTCATTCCTGAGAAGTGTTGATATCTGCCACTTTGCATTAAAAACAGATATTTACAGCAGGATGTGATTCTTACCTGCAGTTAAATGTCTCTCAGGACTGGTGACGTTATGGCTTAACTAAGAAAGACTGCCTTTAGTAGTTTCTGCAAACATAGTGACGTAAAATGTGTGAATTTTGGGTCTGTCTCAGCTGGGTTTACATTCTGTTTCTCTGAACAAAATAACTGTTTTTGTATTCAAAGCTTCCTTTATGAAAAACCATATATATATATATATATATATGTATATCACAAGGTTCAGAAATCTAGTATGCTGATTTACTGTGAAGTAGATTTTGAGTGATAAAAAAATTATTTGGGAGAATTTGAACTTCCACCCTCTTTTCCATGAGTTTGAATTGTTATAATTTTTTAGTTATCATCACTTGCTGACCCTTTACAGGGCTTCGATTCCAGAGATACCACTGGGTCAAATTAGATGGATAAATAGAGTCCATTCTCCAAATCAATGCTAGTGTGACCTTTTCTACAAATACAGTTCTTCCATTAAAGCTTTTCCCAAGTGAGTAATTACACTCATTACAGTCTGTGTTGCTCCTTTAAATGGGGATACTTATTTAAATGCCAACGGAGAGAGTGTTTTTGGTCAAAGGTGAATGGGTGATGCCCTCATTGAAAACAATCCACATTTCTGGACAGGTGTTTGTCTGCTGATCCTTTACAAATGCATGTAGGGCCTCAGACTGCAAAATATTACAGCCATGTCATGTCCGATTGATAACAAAATGCACTTTTCAACCATAGCTTTTAGTGTCAGTCAAACACATTCAACAACCTTGGTTTGAATCCTTACAGTAGTTATTCAGCAGTGTATCATTCATGGTTTAGATTCAGTCTATTTTGGTTGCTGATAGGACAGTGTGTAAATACACATATTCACAACAGAGTTTCATTGTTCATTGTATACATTGTTAATGGTATTCTGAAAAAAAGGCTCTTTTCAGTGATTCAGAGTCCACTCCTTCTTTTGAGACACAATAACTTTATACACGGTGCACTTTCAGATTTAAAACTTCGCAGGAGGTTTTCATTCACTTAGAGATGTGTTACACAATACGTGACAGTCAGTTATAACTGAGGTTAAATAATTTTTTTTTTCCCACAAATATTCTTTTGAATAACTATGTTTAATAAGTGATTTTGTCACGCCCCAAAAAGTACAGCTTTATAACTGTCAGAGCCCAACAGGTAGCATGTCTTCCAGGCCTCTTTTTGCTGTCAGACAGTGACAGTGCGTCTACACCTGGTGTTAGCCGTCTGTATTCACTTATGTCAGGGTGAAGCTGGCTGCTCTATCCGTCTTGCAAGGTGTTGATTGGATTACAGCAGTGGGGCGAGGTGGGGAAGCTGATGGAGCGAGTGTGTGGAATGAAGCCGTTTATTCCCAGCGGTGTCAGCACCCTCACGACCAACCACTCATTTCTCGGTTAATACACCCATCCCCACAGGGAAGCTTCTTCACAAGGCTCCATCAGCTGAGCGCTAACCCAGGATAAAGGCTGCCTAATCCAACCATGTCCGTCACACTGGAGATAAGAGGGAATGTGGCAGCATATGGAATTGTCAGTTAAACATGTAGTTTGGGATCCTGTAAAGGTCACTGGAGGGGTGACTTTAGAGGGAAGAGGTGTGACCATTTGAATTTGACCATCTTTTTCTGCTTTAAACTTTGTTTCTATGTTTCCTTGGGTAAGTCTTTTTAATTCCAGAGACACCAAGTGTGTAAATTCAGCTTGGTTTCTGAGCATGATGGCATTTCATGTAATGTTTATAATACTGTATATATAATATCATGAAATTAATTACAGCAGGTATAGCTTGTCAACAGGGACATGGGTGAATTATTGAGTTGTTTTTTTTGTTTGCTGTTTCTCTCATAAACTCATCATCACTGTTGTCTTGGGTTAAAAAGAAACCCCATATTAAGCGTGGACTGCATTTTGCTTAATGACAGCCAGCAGTTTATCATATTGTGAATATCTGTTTAAGTGTTTATATAAAATATATATCCTAATAGGGTTTATATTTTAATTTTCTTTTTAAAAACATGACTGTTTTCTCTATGCTGTGGCCTTTCATTCACACTGCAATAGCCCTTTTTTCCATTTAAAAAATATATATTTTTAGAGATGCTCACCTACTTTAAGTGGATACTTCTGAAAATGCTGTTGCATTGGACTGTGAAAACAGTGGTCAATGAAAATTATTGTGGTACCATCATTGTTATTATTGTTTTTCACTTTAATAATTTTGCTAATGATGTACAATTTTCATATTACTGTATATTCCTACAAAGTTAACACAATATTTATTTAGTTGCTGTCCTTCAGCAAAAGATGGTGGCAGTTTTACACCATACATCTCAGCTGATTTTGAAACAGTGAGTGTTGGGACTTTGCTAATAAATTTACCATGCTTGAAGAATAGTGTGAGAAGAACGTAAGTAACGTAATGTCAACTAGCAGTCATTAGAGGCTGAGTAAATTGTCTTCTTAATATATTCACACACTTTACTTCGATGGGCCTACAACATGCAACATACTAACTGTCAGAAACATTGCAAGAATATGACTTTGTCACGCAAATACACATGTTTTATTCCGCTCAATATATGTATTTATTGTTTTATATCTATATATTTGAGTTTTAATGGTTTTACAGGTTGTCTTAATCATTTTAATGTGTGTATGTCTTTAAATTATCATATGTCTGTCAGTCATGTGATCAGTCAAATGACAGGAATAAGAAACAGACCCGAATAAAGCATGCAGCATGGCAAACAATCAGGGTCACTGACCAAAGGATGGCACCAGCTGGATTGAAAAGTTGTTTTAAGGATTTGCCATGCCAGCATCTCACCTTTTTGAATTATCACTTTATTTGGATTGTATACACACCAGTGGACACTTTCACATTGGAACTTACAGCACACTGGGATTCTTAAGCTATGTTTTTCACTGTGCTTTCAACAGCCTAGGATTTTCCTCACACAGTTTAATCTGACTCCATTTTAAATTCATGTAATTCAGCCGTTAAGGTCGATCGTTACAAGTATATGTCAACTTATTCTACTAACTCTAAACCTACCCCAACAGTCTACTCTGAGAGTTAGTAGACATGCGGTTGATAATTAGTTGACATGTAGTTACAAAGTTACTTATAGTTAGAAGAATGGTCCCACTTTATAATAGGTGTCCCTTATACCTGTGTACTTACATAGTAACTAGATGTGTATGTAGTATGTAACCACAGTGTCTGTACACATTGCTATATAGTATCTACAGCTGTAATATTGCTGTAACTAATCACATATAGCAACCCACAAGAATAGTGTGTGAAAGTACAAATGTGTAACAGGACATTGGTAACAACATTTTTTTCACTTTACTAAGTAATTTAACAGGAATTACAAAGCTACATTTTGTAACAGCAGTATGTATAAGAGTAACTGGAACTGGGGGTGTAGTTGGGTAGGTTTATAGGGATATGTAAAGTGGGTGGAGTTGGTGCACCTCTGTAATACCAGTGTACTGTATATACAGGGTAACTCCTCAGGAACTGACCACTTAATATAAAGTGTAACATTCTGGACACCAACCACAATGTATATGTAAAGCGTAATTTACTGCCCGCTACTGTATAACATCAGAGTAACTACATGCTAAATCCATAGCAATTGTCTACTTAATAAAGTGTAACACTTTATTTACCAAAAAGTGCTGTTAGACCTGTTACACATTTTGTACTTTCATTAACTAAATAAATGTTGTTGCTAATGTCCTATTACACATTTGTACTAACACATACCATTCTGAGGGTTGTTACATGTGTGAAGTTACAGAAATATTACAGCTGTAGATACTATGTACCGGTATGTACTGACACTGTGGTTACATACTACATACACATCTAGTTACTATGAAAGTACACAGGTATTAAGGGACACTTAATATAAAGTGGGACTGAATGTCTAAACTGGACTATCAAAATAAAGTGTAACTGAACTTTATGATGTCTGATCTCACAGTTTGTTATGATTTACACAAAATACAGAGTGATTTCAGTGTGGTAATTTAAGGTAGTACATACTGCATGCAGAGCGTTTTGAAACAAAAACACTGTTTTCAAATCTGACGCCATTCCGGATTAAGCAGAACAACAAAATGACACAGCTGCAAACTGAAAATTGGATTATATGTTCTGACCCATGTGGAAAATTTTAATCCAAATAGAAAATCATTATTCTGAAATATATATAGAACATAACGGATTAAGAACTGTTAGATAACACACACTTTAGATGAATATGATAAATAATAAGACATGCTCAATAATTTAGCGCTAGAGAATGCTTGCGTGAGCACCATCCATGCATCATTTGAAATCAATGGACCTTTGAGTGCCTTTGATGTCTTGAAGCCATATCTTTGTGATTAAGGTATCAAATGGCAGTGTGTAATTGGCTGCTCCTAGAGATGTTAGAATGTATATCATATGTGTATGACAGCCACTGCGACTCGAGCTGAGAAGATGTTTAGATCATGATTTGGAGATCAATGATGAAGTGGAGGATAAAATAATTCAGAGCTCAGCTCAACTGCCATTCCGTTTCATTTGCTTTTGATCTTGAAGCTGGTCCCTGTTATCTTTTGTACAGTTTTAAAAGAGAACAAGAACATTCAGTGTGAAACTGAGAGTTCACTTTAGTCCGACGCTTGGCAAGTTTAGAGCCTTTCAGCACTAGTCTTTCTTCAAGACAAGCTATAATCTGAGCAGTTGACTCAGCTATTTTTTACCTTGTACTGTAGTTTGTTCTGTTCATTTTATTTTCTTGCATACATATGAATATATTATATAAAAATTGTGGTGACACTTTATAAAAACTACACATTATTAGGTAAGCATTAAAGAGTCAGTTCATCCTTTATAAATCATTGTCCAAAAATGAATAGTCATTAGTCAGCAGTTTATAAATACAGCTATAAAAAATAAACTGTACAACCATGCTTGGATGTTTATTTTATTTATTTACTTTTCTTTATGAAATTGCAGAGTTTTAATTTTATTTTTTGTGAGGTATATATATATATATATATATACATATATATATATTATATTGCAATTCTCTAAAAGTTGATATGTATTGTTGTTTGTATAACGTTTCTGTCTGGAAGTTAAATGAGTCTTTAAATCTCCTTTTGTAAATGCTTTACAAGATATGAATGGTCTTCATTTTAGATGAGCTCACAAAAATAGAGGGCAGGCAAGTACCAAATGCTTCATAACTATCTGACCTAATCATGAATTACAGCAGGAATATGTGTTAATAAAGCATTTATTAACACATTGAGCAACTATTATCATCTGTTTAAATAATAAGCTACATTAAAATAGTTTATTAATCGTTTACTTGCACTCTTCAGATCTTCACTCATCTTGTGAACAAGCTCTTAACTGGTTTGTAAATAATGTAATGATTTAGAAATTAAAAATTGACTGCTAATAAACTATGAAAATACAACTATTAAACATAGATATGCTCAAGAACAAAACATTTATGTCTGTATTTATAAACGGCTTAATAGTACTGTCATGAATTCCACTGTGCAGATTGAACAAAAATGCATACATAATCCTTGACTTGATAAAGACTTGACTGAACACAAACCAAATGGCAGAGTGATACATGCACAACATTTATGACTTACAACTGACAAAGACTAGGTCAGCAATGGGTGATCTTATGCAAAACAAAAACGGTCACATGACAAGAACAAACCAATGAACAGACAGAAGTGAGAACCGAATGAGTAACCAATAAACCAATGAGAATGAGATACATACACAGGGCAGAGATACAGTGGGGCAATGGAAGCAACACACTGACAGGAACCAAGACTAAATTTCAAAATAAAACACATGAAAACACAAGCATGACAAAAAAAAAAAAAAAAAAAGCACGGTAACTTATGATTGAGTCGAGGAGATGCGGGTCCAAGTTCAGCCTTTTACTAATGAAAGGTCGGTTATTTAGTAGCGGATGTTGTGTGTCTAGCCTCCAGCAACGCTGAGGAAAAAACTTGTAGTTTCTCTTTTGAGCTTTTAGACTTTTAGTTCTAATTTTATTTTAGGTTATACCTCGTTTTAATCTGACTCCATTTTTTAAGTTATTTATCT
>JAUCMU010000151.1:10024315-10040655 GCA_032275025.1 Enteromius treurensis
CATGTAAACTGTTTAATAAACACTTCTGGCACTTTTTTTGAGCCTCTTAATTAGTTTTGTTTTTTATGTAAATGATTTAATAAATATAGAGGTATTAACGTACCGTTAAATTTTGTACCGTTACATCCCTACTAACAAGTAAACTGCATATTCACTAGAAGAAGAGTATTATGTTTTGGTCTAAATAATGGTATGTGTATATTTAGAAATTACATCCATTTCTAATAAATTCTCAGCTGTTTTCGGTACAGCCAGATCGGTCATACAGGCCTTTCCTGTATGAGTGGGTGGTTCTTGGCCAGAAAAAGCTGCAGAAGTCTTGCTAAGCAAGAGTAAACACCTTTTCAAAAGGGCACCAGTGTTTGTATAGGAAGAAAGTTATGAATACACACACAGTCTCACAGAAACACTACACCAATGTAAGAATGCATTCATTATGTTGAAATGCCTTTCCTCACTCACCACTTTGCTTGACTTTGGACCTTCAATTATTTCTGAGAAAATAAAAGATAAAATAAGATCAATTTCATGTGATCAATATGGTAGCAAGCATATATGTGCAGGGAACTGTTTGCTTACCCCGCTTCAGCATTTTGGAGGTGGCAGCTTCAGGTGTGTCAGGAGATGTTGTGTCGGCCCCATCTTCTACTAACTGGATCTGCAAGAGGGTCACAGCAGTTTCTAAGAAGTCAACAAAAGAACATTTACACGTTTTCACCTGTCAGTGTTTATATATACACAAGCATATATTGGGAGTACCTGTGATTGCCGTACAAATATCCCATGGTTCTCCTGACAGGTGAAATATCGTTTACCCTGAACAGTGCCATCATTCTTGCCTTTAGGTTCCTCTAGAATGACTCCCACCCATTTCCCAGAAGCAAAGAGGGTGTTTCCAATATATGCCACGGTGCCTCTATGACCTTTACCGATGACCTCAACCAGAGAGCCCACCTTAACAGGCCGCCCTCCTCCATCTGAACTCATCCTGCTGCTGCCGCTGCTGGTAGTCTGGGGACGAGAGAGAAAAACCCTTAGAGGACAGAAAGAACTTTTGATTGTATCAATAAAATGGTAGGTTGATGAAATGCTCTTGGCTTAATGTATAGTGGGCCTAAAAAGTAACATTAGTCACACATCCAGTAAGTGCATCAATGTCATTACATTAGATTCCAAAATATTAAATATATCTGTTTCTTTAATTAGAGAAAGAAAAACAGAAGAAGTGTTGTCTGACTTGTGAAGCTGCATCCAAGAGACAGCATCACTAGTGATAATGGTTTTATTATTGCCCCTGATGAAAAATCCCCCCAGCTAAAACCAGCCCAAGCTGGTCAACCAGCCTGGTCTTAGCTGGTCATCAGGCTGGTTTTAGAGGGTTTTTGGCCACTTCTTTAGCTGGTCAGGCTGGTCTTCAGCTGGAACAACCAGCTACTTCCAGATTAAACCAGTCAAGACCAGCCAACCAGCTTAGACTGGTTTTAGCAGTTTTGGGGGTTTTTTCAGCAGTGATGCACCTCTCATGTCAGGTGTATAAATGGTGTAATAAAAGCAGTTCACTTGTTTCATCACAGAGCAAAAAGGAAACTGACAATATGTGCACAAACAAAACTGAGCCAGTTACATTTGGTATCCCTGTTGAAAAGAAAAACAGAATGTATGCTGGTTAGGTATGCTTTGAAGCTGTGATGCTGGTTTGAGCTGGTCCTTTGCTGGTCCTTAGCTGGTCATGTGCTAGTCCTAAGCCTATCCGACCATCTTAAAACCAGCAAAGAACCAGCTTCAAAACATACCTAACCAGCATATGCAGTTTTTTTTCAACAGGGATGTAACAAAATGTTGTAAATTATTAAGAAATTCAAAAAATAACAGTAAAAAGGGCATTGTGTAACAATCGCGCCAATTTCTGTGAGAAGAGGTATAAGAAAACTGCCATTGTCATGTTCTTGCATCCAAAGGCAGCCTATGGTAATTTTCAAAGAGTGTCAGAAATTCAGAATGATCATCTCTTATCATACTAGTTGTAGCATGAAGAAATTTGAAATGTATCATTTGAAATGCAATGAAATTAAGGCATTTTGTAGAATAAAGAAACACTGTGACTAGACAATCTGGGGGAGTTAAAGCCATTGGCAGGCTCCTCATTAGGTCTCTGAACGAGTCTATTATGCCTTCCAGATTATATGTCTAGGAGGACAATTGAGGGTTATGTAGGAGCACTCAGACCAGAGCTCAGGGCTGAAAAAGTTTGTGACGCAGCCTTATTCTTTACTGCAGAAGACATCACTGTTACCTGCAGTCACATTGTGCAGGAACTCAAACACACACACACACAGACTCACACACACCAGCTGATCCTGAGAGACCTGCTCCATTTCACTTCCATTTAGTCGTTTAAATTCTCCCTAATCACACAGAGGCTGGGGTCCAAATGAGCTACTGTATACTAAAAATAATAAGGTCACATTAAGATAACAAGATAAGGCACAATATTTTCAGTGTTATTTATTATTCGTGCTGACTCTAATGTAAACTGTAAATGCCCTGAAGAGTTGGGAACATTATTGGGTTACAATGGAACAATAGAAAGAGAACACAAGTGATAGATGTGACCTCTCCTGCAACTCGAACACAGAGAGCTTTGCTGGCAGCAGCTCACTGAAATGTGACGTATTCATTCATTACACAGATTTAATAAAGTTACTGGCTAACTTTAAAATCAGCTGAAGGATACATCATGTTCACATGTAGGACACAGGAGTTACTAAAAAACTGGCTTGTGACTCAGCAGAATTAAGTCACTGTGTCAGTAAGGGAGGAAAACTGTGGGTTTAGGAATGTCATTGTTCATATGGATCTTGACCAGCTTGTTAAAATGTAAAACTAAAGAATTCGAATGATTTTAAATTACCCACGAACTTGAAGCTTAAGCGGCAGAGCTTTACCATGTGTGAGTCATGTGCTAGACATAAAGTGTCTATGTGTCAGGAGATTAGCTTACTAAGCCTGATGCTCTTGAATTAATTGAATGCTGTCCATCAAACTTTGCCTGCATACTTTCATTATAATGTAAATATTCAAAAAGGCATATATTTCACTACTTAACCTGTTATTCTGTTAGGAGAGCTCTTGCAATCCACAAAACGTTTCAGCGAATAAGTACACATGAATAAACGCACACATACCCGCACATTTGTTTTTCTATCATGGTGGGGACTTCTTGACTTCTATTATTTTAAATGAACTATAATACTGAATCTACTAACCCTCATACATTTCTTCACCTTTTTATCTATTTATATTATCATTAAGACATATCTGTTATTAATTTTTTCATCCAGGGAAATGCTGGCTGCTCCCCACATATTCTGCATTCTGGGTTTATTATCCTTGTGGGGATGCATCACTATTCACTAACAGTCCATTTTGAATTTTTATGGTCATAGCAGTGCTGTGTAATGTAGGAAACAGACACAATAGATCTTGCCGGGAACTTATTACTACATTTAAAAGGGTTTGAAATAAGACTTATGTTGAGCTCAAGGCTTTGATTTAGTTTGTTAATATTAGAGTTTGGGCTGTAGTCAAGTTAACCAAAATGATTTGTTCCAAATCTGTATGATTTTGAAAACAGAACACAAAACTAAATATTTTAAAGATTGTTGGTAATCAAACAGTATTGGTTTCCACTGACTTCCATTTTTGGCCAAAGAGAGTCATACAGGTTTCGAAAAAAGGAAAGGATGAGATTTTATTAATGTTTAATTAATCCCTTTAACAGAATCACATTGCATTTAATTTTTACAAAAGACTTTTAGTCCCAGATAGCATGACTTACCGTGCAGACAATCAAATAAAGGTAAAAAAAAGTAAAACTAGTCGAATAATGCACATTAAAACGTATCTAGTGTTTTTTTTAATGTGTTCAGCAGCTGTCAAAAATTGCATTACTGGCCTGCAGAAAACACACACTGCAATTGATTGTAGGAGTTTGTACACAAGCAAATGCATTTTAGCCAAAAGCTGAGCCTTACAAATTCCAGATGACTGACTGAGCCCACGCACACTCTCGCCTGACACATGCTACAACACCTGCACAGCATCATACACAACTGTTCACTAATTCTACTTTAATACAAGTAAAACATGCATGCGTTCACATGCACAGCAGGAGTCGGAAAACAGAAAGTGTGTCTGCCGTGTGTCACTCACCCTGCTGTAAGTGTATCGTTTCATTTGTGACATGCTGCTCCTGCGTCGCCGTTGACAACGGTTCCTTGCCTTGCTTCAGCAACCAGCAAAGGCTTTTAAACCCCCCCAAGCCACAGTCTCTCTATCTCTCTGTCTGTCTTCCTCTATCTCCACCTAACTCTCATCACTCAAGCCTTTGTCCATACAATGAGTATCAGAGATGTGCGTTTTGGTCCAGCTCCAGCAGAGGCACAGACTGAACCCCAGAGGGGACACAGGGAGAGACACGAGAGGAGGTCCTACTGAATGCCTGAGCTCAGATGAACCCCCTAGCATGTGAATTGTCAGAAGGATCCAAGCATTAGATTGAGTTGGAGTGAGATGTGTGTAAGTGTGTCTGACTGATCTGTGTTGGTAGGTGAGTGTGTGAGAGCAGTGCAACTGCGCTAATGTCTGTGCTGCCTTCTGCAGGAGAGCAAAAGAGGCAGAACTGGGTCCTAAAGCCCTCCGACACTGAATAATCAGCAAAATTATATTAACATGTAAATGTGTTTAACATGTTAATGTGCTGAGTGACTAAGGAGCAAATAGAGTCATCCCTCCCAGTCTTCTCCTACTGTAGAGGCCTAGAGGATGATCAAATATTTACACCGCAGCTCAGTATTTTTATTAACTGAAGGTAAAATAAAAATGAATGAAAGCTAAATAAGAAAATTAGAAAAAATTAGAAAAATTAGAAAAAACTGAAAATATTAACTTCATATTGTTTAAATAAATGTCTTTAAATAAATTGCATTTTGGTTTATTTCACCACCGAAACAGGTGACCGTGTTCACTAATTTTTTTTTACCATTTTGATTACATATATTAAATCATAAAATTCTATTAAATTATTGCTATTTTAGCTCTGAAATATATTTGATGGCAAAATGGCAACATCATGCAGTAAAATAATATTGCATAATGACAATAAAACAGGAAGATATTTTTACACAATAGAATAATTTAAACTCCCCAAAATAGTTATGTCTCTTTGTTTATTTATGTGGTAAGTAAACTCAGATAACATGCTTTATTATAGTAAAATAAACTCCCTCAGTGTGATACAAGTCGAGTCCTGATTACACTGTTGGGATTTGTGATAATAACTAGCTGACGGTACATTATCCTTTACATATTAATCACTGGATTACTAAAGGCCATGTACGGCTATGACCACTGGCTTTAACAGCTTTTTTTACTGGTACTCTGAGCCAGGATGTAGTTGTTGAAAAACAGCATTCACGCACAAATGTTCACATGCTTAGCATATAAGATGATGTTTAAGGCAGTAGGTCTCTTTAAGACCGGCTCTCCATTCAGCCTTTTGTTTCTCTCCAGGCCTATTTGAATGTGACGCAGCTTCCAATATAAAGCCGAACATAGAGAGTGAGTTCAGTGAGGAGAAGTGCTCACAGCATCGACACACTGACAAACAAACAGGCATACACACTCACAGGATTAACACTCTTTATAAACTACAACTGGATTGAATCCCAGAGGGCTTATTTCTGTATTATGTATTCTGCATAGAAAGCAAATGCTGATGTTTGCAACACATTCACTGTTATACAGTTAGAAAAGAAAGGTGCACGTCTGAAAACATTGCGCTGCTCACAAAAACCAATGGGCAACTGTGGGTCAGTCTGAGCGGACATTCAGACAATGCACAAATAAATCACACAATGACAGCTGCTCTCCTCTGACCACTCTATAAAACGGCGGCTCTCATCTGTATCAGTGAAACACAGCATTACAGTCTATCAGGCAAGAAATGAACAGGGTATGTTGTGGGTTTTGATGAGGAATTATGTTTATATGCTATAGGAAATACAAAAAATACAATAGAGGTACAGAGAGGATTTACAAAACAAAAATATAAGGAGGTGAACAATTAAGCTAAGAGATTTAGTGTTCTGGGAAATCAGCTGACACAAGGGAGTGTCCACTTATAAACTGTGTTTCAGCTTAATTATCACTTCATATTGGTGTGAGACTTTCCATAATATGTATTTTATAAATGTGTCTGCTAGAACATAAATGTAATGGGTAACACTTTACCGTAAGGTGGTATTACAGTATTTGTTCATCTTTGTTAATGTTAATTAATAAAAAATGCATTTGTTCATTCATGTTAGTTTACAGTGCATTAACTAATGTTAGCAAACACAAATTGTGATTTTAATAATGAATTAGCAAATGCTAAAATTAACATGAACTAATATTAATAAATGCTGTATGTAAACGTCTTTCGGATGAGACGTTAAACCGAGGTCCTGACTCTCTGTGGTCATTAAAAATCCCATGACACTCATCATAAAGAGTAGGGGTGTCCTGGCCAAATTCCCACTGGCCCTTGTCTATCATGGCCTCCCAATAATCCCCCATCCATTGATTGGCTGTATCTCTCTCCTCTCCACCTGTAGCTGGTGTGTGGTGAGCGCACTGGTGGCATTGTCCTGTGGCAGCTGTTGCATCATCCAAAGTTTCTAAGAGGACTCACTGAACCATAGCTGGAGCAAAAAGAACTCATTGTCTTTTAGCCTGATAGGTCTTTTCTTTTTAATCATCTCACTAAGTGAGTCTGGTAACTAAGCCAGTTTAGGTCAATATAGCCACAGGAGAAAGAAGCACCTCCTTTAATTGTTTAGTCATCATTTATCACTGTCCATCATTAAAACCATGGATGAAGAGATGTTTGGAGAGCTCAACATCATAGGAAGCGATAATGGATGCAAGAGGTAATGGTGCAAGGTCAATGACGAGAGGAAAAGAGTAAATAGAGAAAATTGGGAAGGAAGCAACTGAAATGAATAAATCACAAGCTGAGGAGATGAAAATGTTTGTTTTGCCCTTCGCATACAAGCATTTCCCTAACCTCTGCTAAATGATCATTAAAATAAAGCATGCCATCTCAAAGGCATCATGGACATTCAAATGTTTTCAAACCTTGTGGCGTCTTCCGCAGATTTTAAATGTTCAGTTAACACTGCGAGATTGCTTCAGATGAAGAGACCTGATGAAATGGCAGTGGCGGAGGAGGCACTGCGGGAAAACAAAAGATTTATCCGTGAGAAATCAAGATGGCAGCTGATACGGATCCTAGTGTTTGCTTAATGAGGAGAAAACCGTGGGGGAAAGAGAGAGAGTCAGTTGGTTGCAGGAGAGCTGAATTGGAAATTAGAGGAGACAATACTCAGCAGACAACCCAAATGTCATAGAGTAAAGAAAAACAGCGCCTTGTGTACGTGCGTACAGGGATATAAATTATTCATTTCAAAATATTCCTGTTAATTTTCCAGTGCTTAATGACACTTCTGTGTCAATGGTCATCAATTTCTTTCTGTTTAGACTTTGAAAGTAGCACAATAGCCCTTCTGACATGCTTGTATTTGCTCCAACTCTGAAAATGGTTTTATAATACACAATAAGAGCGGGGTAAGTGGACACATCTGTGTAACGTTATTGTTTGAAGGTCTTTGATAATCCATTCGTGACCGTTCCTTGCCAGTTGTCACTATTCCAGATTGTGCCCTGAAAACGTAAGTCACATCAATGGAATATAAATGAGTTAGGGTAAGGCCTTGGAGGTTGTTGAAAAAGCTCTTAAGACACCCTTTGCCAGGATCTTTTTATGTGCTGCTGCTTCATCAAAGCAGCCTCGAGACTCTTGGGAAGATTATGAGGAGTGTGTCATGTCGGACTGCCTGAGCTGTCCATAGAGGAGATGCCAAAAAATCCTGCAGCTTTATATTAACCTCATGTCACATTCATTCACAAAATGATGTGTTACACTGCTGTTTACTCTCTCAGATTTGGCTTAGATCAAAGTTCATGAATCTATGACTGGTTGGATATATGGTTTACCGTATGGACCTTCTGGCCTTCTCCTCTAAAGCTATAGGTGAAGAGTACTTTTGCTTCACTAATGTAAAGGTGGTTTAGTCCAGCGTTTCTCGGATCGGGGATTTCAGGGGGCATCCATCACAAATAACTGTCAGCAGACTGTTTTATTTCTGTTGTTTTCCATAGATATATTAAACAATAAAAATCCTTGGACCAAACCGGTCAGCTAAAATCATAAAATGAATTAATTGAAATCAATCATAAAATTCCATTTATCAATTTAAAGCAAAAATGTATTTGAAAATTACAAAATATGCAAAGAATCAGAAAAAATAAAACAAAATGTTGAATTTAAATGATAACTGGACACCAGAACAATTTATTTGGCAGTATATTAAATCACAGTAGCAAGAGTTGTGTTGTTTTTCCCTGTAGACACAAGGAGATATGATTTCAGAGAATCATCTCCAAGCAGCACATGGGTGTTTTATCCTTAAGTAAATCACTGTGCTTGAAAAAATCAGTTTAGTGATTGATTCAACGATTCAATTATTAAGTATTTGAGATTTGTAGTCTTAAATATAATTTAGGAACATGAATTTGGGTGTACTGTAGGTGTTGTGTTTTATTTCTGAATAAAACGCATATTTTTAAGATCTCCTTTGTCTGACGCACCCGTTTCAGGTCTTGGAGTCTTTAAAGAGCTGATGATCTGAATCACATGTGTTTGATTAAGGTGACATGGAAAACATGCAGTGTTGGAGAGCTCCAGGAACATGGCTGGGATCCGCTGGTTAAGAGAATTATACAGTGACAACAATAAAGACAGGTTCTTATTGCATTCTGAATGAACAGGTTTTTCTAAATGCATCTCCGAACAAATGAAATCAAAAGCTACAATGAGAATGCAGGACTGCAGAGCTGACTGACAGTGTAGGGATTTGACAGCGATGACTTTTGCTAGTAGCCTGTGCTGCAGTGTTGGGTTATGAAACGGGTCTTTGGTTAAAAAAAGATCAAAAATAAAAAGTTCAGAAACGCTGGTTTATACCAGGCTGCAAAATAAGGTTTAGTTGTTGGCATGACTTGGTACTGTATGTATGGAGTATGTACAAAACAGCAGAAGTTCTTAACAATTTCTACATCTTAATTATGAAGTACACACTCCGGAAGGCACTTTCTATTTTCAAAAGACAAAGAATCATAATTTTAAAGCTGTACTTACTTGCATAATACTATTTTTTTTTCTCCCACAGACCAGGACACTTCAGTGCTTCATCTAAACACCTTAACAGATGATGGCTGCTAAACACAATGGTTAAGAGCAACCTGTCAAAACTGTATAACTTAAGTGAACATCATTGAAATTCAGTTGTAATTTTGTTGTTGTGTTTGTGCATATATAATGAATTACCCAAAAGAGGCACACTTATGCAGCAGCACTCTTTACTTATCTTGAAAGTTTCTTCATGATTGTCCCCAGAGCTGTCAAAAATTGTGAAAGACAAGCTTAGGTGTCTCATTAAAGGGTAAAGTACTGTAAGATTTGGCTTGATAAGTCTTTTTCAACCACACCATTAATTGTTTTAAAGTGGATCTTTGAAATAGAGAATTTTCTGTGATGTCATTACGTGTATATATAAATCACTTAACCTTTATCTGGGAGTTACTGTAGTCGTGTATATTGTTTGACTTTTAAATATCCTGTGGCAATCCCAATGGCAGATACCCTGAAGCATAAATCTGTACTGCTGCCCAATACTAAAGCAAGCACTCAGCGGTCAGCCTTCTCTCCTGCCACCTCCACTGTGTGCTATTAGATTAGCCAGCCCAGGATGTCCTGGGTAGGTAAACACCGCTAAAGGTCAGGATGGAAATATCGATGGGCTCAGCTCAACACAGTGACATTTGAGCTTGGCCGTGTAAGGGTTTTATTAAGTGTTCGATATCCAGCTGTTGTGATGGTGATTGCAGTGAATGTGATGGTTCTCTTGGATGTGTGAATATGGAAGATGCACAATCATAAATAAAAAGACACTTCATATCACAAGCTGAATTTTCAGTATCATTACTCCAGTCTTCAGCATCACGTCAGAAACCATCATTCAGATTTGCTGCTCAAGAAACAATGGTAATTTATCAATGTTGTTCCACCTAATATATTGATGAAAACATACTTTACTAATGGAAATTATCTGTAAAATCATCTTTTAATACGTTAAAGCAGGTTAAACAGAAATTATCCTTTTAAACATTAAAAAAAGTTACTTGACTGGCTGTCCTACAGCAAGTCCTTATCATCACGCTAGTAGATATCTTCATTCAGCAGGAAATGTGAGGCATTTCAAACAGGAGTGAATACAGAGAGCTATTTAACAGAGCGAGTTTATGAAGGAATTCATCAGTATGTGAAAGATTTTGCATGCAAAGGTCACTTGTTCAAGAAATGAAGTGTCATCTTCGCTGCATTAAATAATGAATGAGCAACTTTTAATCAAGATATCTTGATAGCATGCGTTTTTTTGTTGTTGTTTGTTTTTCTCAACTCCATGTGTCAAAATCTGACAGTGTGCTTATACAGTAGTAATTAGAGTGGAAAACCTGCAGGGTGAAGAGGTCACCCTCATGTCCAACTGTCCTGACCTGAGGACATAATTCTATCGCCTCTCTGCTGGTGTAGTGTTTTAGTGAGGTGTATACTAGATACTATATATGACTGCATCAACGTTACTTCAGTTTTACACTGGTTGGAATCTTATTTGTTTCCATAAAATGTGTGTTGGGGGAAAAAATTGTCCCTGTCCAGATTTACAGCTTGGATCAGTAGTAGATGCTTTATTGCTTTATTGTTTATTGTCGCATGGCTCCAATGGATCCCATTGTTTTGTTTGGATTTATATTTCAGCAGATGTTTTCTTATCAAAGCAACTTTTGTGTGCAAATCACATTAATGTAAGTTCTGCATATTGACACCTTTTTCCATAGAGTGCTGTGCTTCAGTATTTATGGATAATTACTGTACAACAGTACAGCTGAGCATTGTTAATCTACGACAGTAATATTAACCCTGTATAACCTGACATGAAATTATAGTCAAAAAATGTAACCTTTATACAAAATATGTATCAAATGAATGAATACCTAAAAATTTTTTGAGTATCACATTTGATACAGTAAGCTTTAAAAATAGTATATAGGAGAATATGAAGCTTATCCTCACTCAAGGGGGTAAAAACATTTCAGTTAAATTTAAACCGTTCAAAAATATGCAAATTGGTTGCAACTGCTGATATGTATACGATCCAAAAGTATTATGAAATTCTAATCGCTTGTAGTGTAAATCAGTAAGATTTTTATAACAGTAGGCTATAGCTTACTTAAAAAAATGCATATACATAGCAAATATGATGCAGTACAATTCATAGGGATTGCAACTGCAATTCTGTATAGAAGCATTAAAATGAGTTTGCTGTGTTTTCCAAACAGGAATATTAAAAGAATAGCTGAACAATATTAGTACTGTTTTCCAACGTGTTTCAGAAAGCACTTATTTACCCCCAGCGTGTGGTATTGAGTGTTTTTCTCTGCATGTGAACCTGGATACGGTGTGAACAGAGGAAAAGTAGATCGACGTGTAATTTCAACGGACTCTTACCTCAATCAAAGCCAGCTTTTCACATTTCCATGTACGCTGTGCTCAAATTGGATTTTCAAAGCACCTGAGCCACACAAGAGTGTTCTGCTTCTTCTCCTGTTTTTAAGTCTAGTCTGAGATATTTACATCTGAGAGATTAATTTGACAGCTCCGCTGTTTTCCTGTCACACCCACAGGGCGACCGCGAAACCTTACTTCTCAGCACATCGTTCACACCTGTCTTTTTCTTGACTTCGTGACACATTTGTGTGTTCATTTAGATTTTAGTTAATGAACCTATTCTATGATTGACCTTCAGTGTTTTATTTATTTATTTATTTTTTATCTGGCTGTGGATGTTATCGCTGTATTTGCAATCATTTGAACTCAGTGTTTTTTAAAATTGCATTCGGGTATTAAATTGTTTTAATAATACAGTCTTCAATAACTAAACTAATTCAGTTCTAAATTAAACTAATTCAAAGCAACAATATTACAAAAAAATATATATATATATTTATGTATCTGTTAGTTTGCTAAAAGACTGTCCAGATGGTTGGGTAAGTAACTAAACCATGTCAACCTGCTAAACCTGACCCCTTTGTGGCATTCTACCTCAATTATATAAAGATCTACACATAGTCTGAAAAGCTTTGTGCACATTCCAGTCAAAGCTATAAGACAAGAAAAAGGGCAAATTCAAAGTCCAAAAGTATAGGGCATTATTTGGATCACCTAAGTAAATGATGTTACCATGGTGACCAATGAATAGAGGGAAAAGACTGTTGGACAAAAATAGCTCTCCCAAATGGATGCTAATTGGACTGATTCAATTTACATAAACTCAGTGCTATGCTGAACAATATGTAAATGGGTTAAATGGACTTTACTTGAATCATCATGTTGCAGTTGCACTTCTAATCAGACTTGAAATGAGATTAAAGGCTCCTTGTACCCTCAGTATACAGTATATGACATCTTTGACATTAATTTCTTCTCACATATCTCTGAAAATGGTGTAACTTGATAATGTATTGTGACGTTTACTGTAGAGCAGAAATAGAAATGGTACATTTCTTATTTTAATTTTTTTTTAATAAAACCAATTATAAATCACCAACATACATTCATTGGAAGGGAAAAAAAATCAAAATGCTTGTTTTTGAACATCTAATAATGATTATAAGTAGTCTAAATAGTCAGAATATAAACAATTAGGTATTACGTCGTGATTTAGGACAAGCGAAAAACATGAGTAGGAAAATGGATTCATGGTGTGCTCACTTATATAAATTTTTGTACATTATGAACACAAAAGCAGACTGTAACTTTAACAAATACTGTAGGCTACACTTTTCACATTGAGAGATATGTCAAGATATGTCAAGTGTTGTTAGAGACACCCAAGAAGCCATCAGGAGTGTTGAAGGGGCGAACATTTGTCACTTTACCCCAATTAAATGTGTGATCTCTTGTGTTTGATGGGCATTGAGAGTAATGTTAGACACTCTTATCATGCTTATGCATACTGTATAAATTAATTTAAAACAGACTACAGTAGTTGTCTTATTGTTTAACTTAAGTGAGTTTGTCAGTGTTATAATGTTAGAAATACTACCACAGTGAAAAAAGTAATTTAGCACATTCAGTCATAGATGTATCTATTTATTTTGTCATTTAGTGTGCCTATCAAGACTGTTAAGCAAAGGATAACACATTGAAAAGATAATCTGTTCAATATGTGGGGCCTCAATATCTTGTCATAATCATTTCACTAGCAGCTTTCCATAAATGTTTGTATCTAGATAAATAGCTAACAGGCTATGACATGCTCACAGACGAGTAATCTGCCTCTTCTCCAGATACAATGTTTCACAGGCTTGAAAACCTTAAGGATTTAAGCATGCACAAATTTAGGAACACATACTCCAAGGCCAAATACACCTTGAGAGTTTCTGGACATTTAAGCCTAAAGTGCTATTACTGCAAACACCTGAGGTTCTTCTCAGGTTAAGAGTTCAGCCATGAGTGGAATATTAACATGCATGATCTCAAGTAAAGCTTTTTTCCTCTGCAGTCAATGTTAGCAGTGTTTCTTAAACAGGGCTTTCTGAGTTAAATGGAATAACATTAAAATAAACAAATGGAAAAGTACAAATGAACAAAGAACTTTACATCATTTTTCTAGTATTCTGCCAAAATAAAAGTTTAAGGGTTTGAATATTTGAAAGTGAAGAACGTAAGACTTAACTATTACTTTTGTTACTTCTTGTACAGTGTAAAAAAAAAAAAAAAAGAATAATAATACAAAAATAAAAATAATTTAAATTAACAAATCTGTGGGAAAAAAAAAGTCAGAATCAGACTGAAAAAATGGTATGGTAAATGCCTGTTGGCTGATTGCACGTTACCATGTACTAAAAAATACCAAATTATTTAATATTATATGTAATTTTACTGTAAAATACTGTCAAGTTAAATTGTATTTTACTTTTTTTATTTGTGTTTTACGTGTTCGCACTTCCTCATTAGTCGTAATAAAATAGCATGTTTGGCTTGCTGTCGGTGGCGAGCCGGGAGTTCGGCTCGAACCCTGCGTGCTCCCCGGGAACGGAGCGAACGGAGGAGAAGGGGAAGGTGGTGGGAATGCAAAACGAGATACGGAAGGGAAGGAAACTGGACCATTTATAGTAACGAGGTGAGGATCGGATTGACTCAAGAAAGGAAGCGGGATTGATTGGTAAACGGTGCCAGCTGTGACTAATCGTCAGCCCTTCCACCCGAAATTAGTTTCGGTTCACTGTGAATTTCAGTGAAACGTCTTAAAAATTGAATTTAATATCATCAGTCACAACTATCTCTCTTTTTTTTTCTTTTTTTTGAACACCATTGTTTCAATAAATTGCCATGTATCTTCCATCAAAAGTGTCTGGTTGACCACAAACTTTGTGAACCTCTGATCTAGATGATGCACTGTTTAGCTATACCAAACTTCAGCAGTTTTACAAAAGTAGGTAAATTCCAAGGCGATCGGCTAACGTTTGTTCCCAGACTATTAAGTGAGAGTGATCAGCACAAGGGACAAGAAGATTAAGCTAATTGTGGTAATTTCCACAGAGGCATTATAAGGATGTGCTTGGTTTAATGGAACAACATTGTTACAGCATCAGACAAATCCCTCTCATGATGATTCATGACATAATTGATTAAGGCTAAACACAGATGTTTTTATTCATTCGGTGAGTGCTTTTCATGTTGTGTAATCAGTGCTACCTTAACCAAAACTAACCCCTAAATGTGCAGCTGTCATTTAAAAAATAAAACAAAAAAATCTTCCAAAACAAAAGCTCTGACTTTATCACATTAGTCAGAGGTCTTTGTAGCCATGTTTAGCTGTCAGTAAGTGTTTGAACAAGAAAAACTCACTGACCATCTAACTCTGTTTTCTCTCCACACAGCAGTCCTGCTCCTCTGTCTGAAACCTCCCCTCCGACACGCTGCCTGTCGTTTTGTTCAGTAATGAGTCTGCTCCGTCTGTCGCTGCCGAGTGTGATGGTCAACACCATATGTGTGTGTTCTCTTCCTCAAGGCCATGTCCAAACATGCAGAGAGAGTGTGCAGCCTTTTTTTTTTTAAAACCGTTCCGTCCACAGGTAGCCATAATTTATTGTTAAGACCTGTTTTCAAGCAATCACCACCATCTGTTGTGCACATCTTACCCTAAGTAGAAAGTTATTCAGGTGAGTCTGTTTAAAATACTGTATAAAATAAGTATTTGTAAATGGGTCAATGACTATCAATTGTCTATCTTTTAAGGTATTCAAAAACAACTTGAATACATGTTGAGAGTGTTTTTATTTCTTAATCTTATGAAGTACCTTGGCATCTATAAATACTCTTAAAAATTAAAGTTCCAAAAGGGTACCATGTAGAAGAATCATTTCTGGTTCCCCATAGAACCTTTTCATAGTTTGAAGAACCTTCTAAATTTTAAAGAACATTATTTCCAGTACACTTACTTTCTTTTTTGCAATGGAGGGGTTCTATGAATGTATAAGGTTTTCTATTAAAATTTTTATCAAATGTTATTTATATGTTGTTTTTGTCTTTGAAGCAAAGCAGAATTTGTAGCAACCAATTCTCCAGTCTTTAGTGATACATAATCCTTAAGAAATCATTCTAATATGCACAAGAAACATTTCGTATTATTATCAATGTGGAAAACAGATGTAATTGTTTTGTGGAAAACATTTCTAACATATATTTTTTTTTAATGCAGGTGTCTTTGAAGAATATAAGATTCAAATGAGCAGAATTTATTTCCCACTGATTTCATATGTCGCATTATAAATATCTCTGTCACTTGTTGTTTAGTTTAATTGCTGAATAAAAGTGAGATATGTTCAGAATATTTTAAATGAAACAAACAGTAAAAGTTCATTTGAAATTGTGAGATGTGCCCATCTCTTGGTTTCATTTAATGATGTTGTTACTCAGAATATTTCAGCTATAGTTAAATTTGTCGCTTGCCGTTATCTAGTTTTCAGTGGTTTTGTCACGCCCTCCAGGCATTCCATGTCTTCGTGATCTGTGTTTTTGTTTTTATTCAGTCTCCCTCGTGTGCTCCTGT
>JAUCMU010000151.1:10097212-10114337 GCA_032275025.1 Enteromius treurensis
TGAAGGAACGAGACACTGCGTTATAGCCACACCCACGGCATCCCCCGCCGAGCGCTTGCTTCATTCCAGAGCTGATGTGTAATGCGCTGCACCTGGGCTTTATAGCTCCGGGAGTCATGACGCCACCATCTATGACGCCGGAGCCCTTATATGGATAGATTCACGGCTGTTTCAGAGGAACGTTAACGCCGAGGCGTTTCCCAAAGCGAATTCATGCAGTGTCTCGTTACTTCAAGGAACTAGGGTTATATTCATAACCCGGAAACGTTTTTTGGCTGCTAACCAGCAGTGCTGTTGTATCAGTCAAAAAGATCAAATATCAAAAAGATTAACAATAATTTGTTCAGCCTTTGAGCATGTTTAATAAGCGTGTCAATATATTTGGCCATGATTGTGTGTGTGTGTGTGTGTGTGTATATATATAAATATATATATATATATATATATACACACAGTATATATATGTAACTCTCTGTCTCTCTTTCTACTGTTTACTATGTACTCATCTTCATGGTAATGTTTTTCCGTGATTTCAGTGGCCTCTTTCAGCAGCATAAGGCAGCCTGCCACACTGTAAAATTCTTCAGGAATGGTATGAAGAACATGACAAAAAGTTTAAGGTTTTACCTTGGCCTCCAAATTGCCCAGATCTCAATCTGACTGAGCATCTACAGTTTGAGATGAGCTAGACCAACAAATCCAGTCAATGGATCTCACGACTTACAAAATCTGTTGCAAAAGATTGCTGATGTCTCAATGCTAGACACCAGAGGACGTGTTCAGAGGTCTTGTGGAGTCCATGCATCTTTGCATCAAAGTTGTTTTGGCAACATGAGTGACCTACATGATACTAAGCAGGTGGTTTTAATGTTGTGGCTGATCATTGTATACTTTTAAAACCCTCCCCTGACTTTTTTTAGCTGTAATTTCTTCATCTGAGTATGCGCTTGTGCATCTAACAATGTAATTTTTTTAAATGATCACTGATGATTGCCTCTGTACAAAGCCTGATTGTACTTAAGGTTCCAAAAACAAGTTTAATTCGTCCCCAGTGTGATCTAAATCAGGGAGATTGATTGATTCATATGTCGCAGGTCACAAACGGATCTAAATTACCACGACCAAATCACTTACATTTTTGAAACGGCGGACAGGTCCTGACAGATTGCGGGTCGTGCCGTGGGCAGCTGCAGCGCTCCAGATGTGCTTTCTGGGATGACGGGATCAAAGTTAAACACTAGCAGATGTTTCCGCGCCCTCCTGGGCAGGCGCAGCAGGAGGAAGGAAAGGTTGTCCTCCTACATCCACCCATTCCAAGGGGAGCAAGAAACACAGAACCCTGGACTGCTTTGTGGTTCTCATGTCAGCGTGCTCCCTAAACATTTAAATCACTTGCATTTTAAATTCCCTCTGAAAGCCGGAGAGATAGATGCGGAAAGGGTTGAGAGCAGGGTGAGATATGGGTTACTGCACTGGAGAGGAGGATGAAGAATGAAAGGAAATGAGAGGTATAAAAGCTGTAGAAAGAAAAGAAAAAGGAGAGGTTCGGGGAAGGCGGAGGTGGGCTGGGGCGAGGTGGCGAATATGGAACGGAGGATAGAAAGAAAGAAAGGAAAGGAAACAGAAAGGCTTAGGTGAAGGATAGCATTTACCTTTTCTCCTGGAGAGATAATGGGCTCTCTGGGGCGCTATAAAAGTTTCATTCTGTCCCACCTCCTGGCAGCCAAGAGTAATGACAGTGGTGTTTGGGTCAACAGGGTCACGGCACTGAAAAGTTGCAGTGCTGTAACCACCAGAGAGAGAGGCTTGATGACGAATGTTTTGACAATGTTTTTACAACGTCCTCACGGAGTACAGTGTATAAATTCACTGACAGTATGACTTGTGTTGGTAAAATCTCCCCTGGCATGAACTGTTCACCTATAGCAGAGACAGTTCCTGATGACACAGAAATTAAATGAGAGAAAGAGAGAGTGTATGGTATGAAACTCTTTGAAATTAGGAATGAAGGAGTCAGGATGTTCCTCGCATCTCACAGCCCGGCTCATTTAAACTGCTCTATTAAGAGAGGTCATAAAGATACGATCCCTGCAAAAAAATGTTCACTTTGTAAATAAAACAGATTTTTGTAGTGTGCTTTACAAGAAAATACTACTTTCTTCTTCAAAATGTAATGTTTAATTCAGTATGTGTAATATTCTTATTCTTAAAAGTAATTATCAATTTCTTGAAAATTAATCAAAGTAAATTCACCTTTTGTTTCAGCGTACCATCATATTATCTGTCTTACCTGCTTTGTTCGATAAAATGAAGGGATTTCTTGAGCTGTCATACTCTAAAACAAGTTATAAACATATAAAAAGTATGAATAACTAACTAAAATGTCTCTGAAAGTTAACCATTGTAACGTCTCAGTTACGTATTTGACCAAACGGAGATGTCACGTCGTATATGACAACAAGATACTTATGTACAACGAACTTACAAAACAGAGGTTAAAAGCTCACTGCAGTGAATGATTTTCTGTGAATAATTTGAATTTACAACTTCCCTCACACTAAAATATCATATAGTTATTCAAAATCATCTTGATATATTTTAATTGGATTAAAGAAAGATGCAGATTGACATGAGAGTGAGTAATACATCAGAATAATAACTTCTGAGTACTTCTATTCATTTGCACAATCAACTTCAATACCAGAGTAAAAGATTATTTCCAAGTTGGCAAGTAAATGTTTCTTGCTGAGAAATTTCAGGTAGAATATTTTTTATGACTTATTATATGTTCTCTTGCACAGTCCTCTATCACTCTTTCTGAGAAAAAGAAACAAGACATTTTTAGAAATAAATATGTCCCTGAACTCAATCTCTAATGCATGGCCAGTGCAAAAGCACCTGTGATACTTTTCACACATCATCAGAATGTCTGCTAAAGTTAAGTAGCTATTGATTTCTGAGAAGAAAGAAAACCTACAGAATCACAGTCAAACCCCCCAAAGATTATAAGTCTGAACGCCTCTGACAAGAACTAAAATAGAGTCACAAGCTGCTGTCTGAGGAGAACAGTGAACATGCAGGTATAAAGTGTCACAAAGATCATCAATGAACACATTTACAGTTTAGTTCTGTTTGGAGTGGCCTACTGAGGGCTTCTCTTTTTGGTTGTCAGTCAAAAAGTCATGTTCAAGAAAGCAGTGATGGCTGTGGAACTTTTTAGGGAGGGAAAGAAAGAATAAGATAATTTTGCTCATTGTGATAGAAAGCTGTGCTGACTGGCATTACTTGTTTTCCTAATTTATAAATAGTAGATAATGTAATGTTATGATAAAAATTTTGTTTTTATTGTTATGTCTTAAAAATGCTTTTCTTATTTGTGTACTAAACATCATGATTGTAAAGAAGTGCTCTATACTTGTAGTTGTAAAACATGTTCCTCAGGGGCAACA
Organism: Enteromius treurensis; assembly: GCA_032275025.1. Taxonomy (NCBI): domain Eukaryota; kingdom Metazoa; phylum Chordata; class Actinopteri; order Cypriniformes; family Cyprinidae; genus Enteromius; species Enteromius treurensis. The sequence goes on from JAUCMU010000151.1 coordinate 10,100,662, forward strand.
AAGCTGCTTTGTCAGATTGTGTCTGCTAAGAAAATGGAATTTAAGTATTGCATATGAATAGTGCAACAGAGATGAAATAATGTCGGCTGTTTCCATATTTAATGAGATTGGTTGATTGGTAAGAGTACACAAACGGATGTTTTTTTTTCCAGAAATGAGCTTTTGCTCTGCAGCGCTCAGTCAGCAGCACAAGTTGGTGGTCTTACCGGGGAAAAAAATTTAGTAGATCATTTGATCTGCGCTTTAGGCCACAACTAAGATAAAGGATACTGTCTTTATGGGGTTCACAACTTGTGTGCCGCTAGCAGTGTAATTAGGATGATAACTGTTTTTGTGGGATCATCTGTTGCCGTGATACAGTCTAATTAACCTATTTCTAGCTGGCCCGGTGCATTTATGGCCCTAATGAGCACTTCCAACGACAACAGAGGAAAAATCATTGACAAAGCCCAATCCCCAGTGGCCTGATTTAACAGATATAGTGGGGTGATGTTTCATGCTCACCATCCACTATAAGATAGAGAAGACGGCTAATGAGGGAATTTGGTCATTTCAGTACCACCTTCATCTCGTTATATGGTCCCAAAAGCACATGGTTATTGTAACCTGCGATGTGTCCCAGAGCCAGTGCAGATTGGAAAAAAAATTGATGTGTGACAGAAGCAACAGAGAAAAGAGCAACACACAGCAAATGCACCGCTAATGAGATCATGAAGGCACCACATAGAGCATGTGGTATTTATAAATATTTTTATCACTCTTACAGCATGTCAGTGTGTGCATGCAAATATAGATTTGAGATTCAGAAGATTCAATGTTATATTATCTGATGAATTTACCCTGTTACTTTTTCTCTCTATTGGTAACTGGACTGGTAAGCAAATTTCTTTCAAGCTTTCCACTTTTCCACTCTTTTTAATAATTTTATGGAAGTGAGGTATTTTAAAGTAAAGCTCATTTACTCAGCCACTGAGTCATTTCAATGAGATAGCGCTTTTTTGTGATGCAGTAACTCTTTAATCGTAAACTCTCTCTGACCTATACTCCAGCTGTTCATTGTGCATTGACAAATAGGTTTATACTTTAAACTGTATAAAGCTATTTAGGTCACCAGTAATGTCCTTATATTGAAAAATAACCTAATTGTAACATGAGTAGAGCCCTCTGTGGCTTATTAAGAAGCTACATCATTTACAGATCATATTGTGAGCACAGTGATGAAGCAGCTATTAGAGACATTGACCAGCAACAAGAACAAAGTAAACAGTGTACAAAAGAATAAGATAAGCACAGAATGTTTTCTTTCATCTGTTTAGTCTATCAGTTTATTATGATTATTAAGGGACCAAAACACTGCATTGTGTCTCTACTGAGTGTCCATTCAAGGTGTTTCATTTAGGTGAAATGATTCTTTTGTCCAGTTCCCTTTCTCTGCTTTATGCTTTTGTCTGTTTCTGAAGCAAATAAAAACTAATTGTAATCACAGGCCTGCATGGGTGGGGAAAAAAATTATGAGCTTATCTTTTTTTTCTGTGAATACAGACAGAATCATGAACAACTGATGCAAGTGAGAGGAAAGGTTAGATATGGTGAGTCATATTTTTTCTTTTCTGTGTAATAAGAAATGAGAAATCTGGGAAGAATATAAGAAATTAGATGTAATATGATCAATTACTAACAATATAATTATAACTATTATTATTACTTGGTTTCTAGTAGTGTTTTCAAATTAACCGTGATTAATCGTGATTATTCGCATTTAAAATAATTTTTTGTTTACATAATATATGTGTGTATACTGTAAATATTTGTTATATATTTGTTAAATATATAAATAGACACACATGCATTTATGTATTTTGCATATGCATATTCATAGAATTTATATTATTAACATAATGTGTATATTTAATATAGAAACATTTATTTTAAATATAAACATGTATGCACACATGTATTATGTCAACCAAAACTTTTATTTTTGATGTAACACAATTTTATTATTGTATCAGTACAGTTATTCATAGCACCAATTACAGTATTTAATATCTGCATTATATTAGTTTTTCCTGTAGCGGTTATATATTTAAAAAGTTACGTTTTTTTTTTTTTTTTTTTCCCAATTTGAGAAGTGCTTTAATGCCTTAAAAAACTTCATAATCATAAATCATATAGGCAATAATAGTTGATATTACATGCAACAACTATATTTTCACTTAAAGTATAAACTTTGCTTCAGAAGCTAAAGTCTGTCTTCTGCAGAAAGTAGTTGGTTGTTGTTTTCCTCTATATGATAAACAGGCTTTGAAAGCTTTCAGGCAGCATCATTAACAATGTACGACGATGCTCATGCCCCTCAAACTGCACAAATTAATCATTTTAATCTAATCCTATCGTCCTAATCAAAGGCCCTGGCTTCTGTTTTATTTATTGCGCCCTTAACCTTAGTAATTAAATTATGCATGAATTTATTATTCAAGATTCTCCCTGAATGGGCCTATTTAACCAGATGCAAATAATCATTTGGGCGTCAGATTTTGTGTTCGTTCAGTCTTGGTGAGGGAGAGACTCCTTCTAGTGACACTTGAGGGTGACATTTCTAGTCGTACTGTCTGAATTCATTCCCTTACATTTAAAAAATGTAGTTAGAGGCATCTGTGTTTGCCTACATTATGCAGATATTATTCTTCAGAATTTTGTAATGTTTATTTCTTATTACAAACTTAATATTTACAGTGTTACAGTAATACTGAAATACAGAATGGTTAATAAGCATGAAAATTAATCATAATTTAATATTGTAAATTAATAAATAATTTAAGTTCATTTTAAATGAACTAAAACCAAACTTTTCTCGCCCAGTTTATGTATTACATATTTTCATTGTTACTGTGTTTTGTCTCTACATGCTTGTTTTGGTTTTAATGTGCACATGCATGTTTCATTTGGAATATAGTTTTATATTTATAATTTGAATGTAAAGAAAAAAAGTGAAATCTTTGCTTTGCTGTTTTGATAATGACTTTTAATTTGCAGTAATGGTGTGATCAAATATTAGTGTATATTGTATATACAAAGAGTAAACACATTAAAAAAAAACATTGCATCTGAAAGTTTTATTAATTAAAGACTGCAGCCCTATATTCTGTTTACTGTGTAATTTGAAGATTTCATTTTATAGCATTAATTAATGTATTTTTTATTTAGTTTTTGACCACTACTGTTCTCCACATTTTAATTGCCTTAGAAAATGTCATCAGCAGTCAGCAGGACTGAGCGTTGTCAGTCTGACGGGACAATGTCACCCTGGGGCAGAGTATGTCCTCTCTTCCTATAATAGAGGGGACTCTGGAATGTGAGATGGCACTCAAGGGAAGAACTGCAAAGGGTCACTTAGAAATGACTTTTGCCTTTTCCTTATATCTGTGCTATCGCTAGGAAATATTTATTGACAGCTCTCTATATAGTCTTAAAGATAATGATTTTGTGTAATAATCTAAGGAATGACTTGTATGATGAGATATGTTGCAAAGATGGTTCAAGTGTCTTATGTAAGTGATGCTTGAAATGGATTTCATGGCATTTCATTATTAAATGGAGATGAGTCATTTTAGATCAGCTCATTTTAAATAGGATATTAGTAATCAACTAAGCAAGATACAGTAAAGGCGACAGCAGAAAGGAACTACAATTCCATCTGTGAAAAAAATGGAGAAAAAAAATATTTGGGAGAAATCAGGCTCAGTTGGGAGGCCAGTTCTCCCCTGGCCAGATGAAACCAGCACCCAATTTCCAGTTTATTTTCAAACGCAGCTATGTCCGATTGTGTAAAGGACTTATTGTGTGTGTGTGTGTGTGTGTGTGTGTGTGTGTGTGTGTGCGTGTGTGTGCGTGTGTGTCTGATTCCCATCACCTGTCTCTGGGGCTCATCTAGATGTTCTGGTCCCTGTTTACAATCAGGGCTGTAGACACCAACACTTTATGATGATGCACCATGTGATCAGGATGCAGACTGAAAAACAGAATAAGAGAGAGACAGACTAATATTAATGTAGATGCCATTTTTTTACGATGTAACGAGTACATTGTGTGTTATGGGGAGTGTTCCCTCAATCTAATTAATGCCTAACAATAATTTAACAGATTTGATTAATAGAAGTGCATTTGTGTGCTATGTGTAAGCCAGGGTAAAGAGATGTGTCTTTAGTCTAGATTTAAACTGAAAGAGTGTGTCTGCCTCCCGAACAGTGTTAGGTAGATTGGTCCAGAGTTTGGGGGCTAAATAGCAAAAGGATCTGCCCCCCTCAGTCGATTTTTATATTATATTCTAGGTATTATCAAAGTTTTGAGAACGGAGCAGACATGAAGGACTATAATGTGATAAGAGCTCGATCAAGTACTGAGGAGCTAAGCCATTCAGGTTGACAGAACCAGAGCCAGTGCAGTGTAAAACTGAACACTGCCTGGAGTTTATTTTGTAATAATGACCAACTAACTAAGCATCCCAGCATGCTTCTATCTGTTTTGGTATGATTTTCTTTATCTCTAAAGTGTCGAATCATTACATTTCTTTTAAACATTGTCACCAGGCTTACTGTAGTTCATCTAAGTGAACAATTTACCTGCTGATTACATCCAAATGGCAGTGTCTTCTCACTCAAGAGCTCTTGATCTTTGACTTCCCTTTCCTTAAGCACACAAGCTCTCCCATCGTTAAGCATTCAGGTGAGGTTTTCTCTCCTCTGTGCAGGCAAGATGCTCTCACATTTAAAAAGCTTTTTGAAGTTGTTGGGAACTGCCAGCACTTCCTTTTAGAGTCACTTTCCCAGAACAGCACACCTTGCTTTCCATCTAATAATAAGGCAATGCATTTGCTCTAAACACACTCACCATGAATTAATTCAACAGTGTTATGACCCTAAAGGGCCGTTCAGTAAAATCTGCTTTTGAATTTGGCCCCCTCGTAATGTACTGGCCCCCACCGTTTCTCCTCAGAGCGGCCATTTTCAATTAATCCCTCTGCATAATGCATGACTACATTTAACAATCCAATGAACCGATATGGAGTCTTTGGCTGCAGAGGAACTCTGTTAATGGTTGTAAAATAGAGTTATACCACTTCGAATGATTTCATTAGTTTACTTAGTGACTCTGAAGGTATGTTGCTTGTTGGGTCCTGGGCAGCTTTTGGCAGTTGCTTGATAATTTTTGTTTTCTGTAGAGAATTATAATGAGGCATGCAGCTTTTGTCGCCAATGGTAGAGGAAATCGTTTGAGATAATTAGAAGATATTTTCAAGCACACCATTAACCCCAGTAGCAGAATATGGGTTAGGGACAAAGTAAATATTTTTTAAAAATATCTAAACACAAGTTAATTTACTCTAAATACGAAAATGAGAAGAAAGGGAAAAAATGTGGTCTGGGCTGAATGTGTTCCAATTAATTCCAAACGTGAGTGAATCAAACATGATTTTGGCTTTAACAAATAATTTACACTTACCTAACCTTTAGATATTTTTATAATCAATAAAAAGAAAAAGATTAGAAAAGAAATAGTAGAAAAGTACAGATAGAAACAGAATAGTGGAGTGTTAGAAGTTTTCATAATAAATAAAAGGAAATGTAGATAGAATAGAAATACAACAGGCTAGCTAGTGTTGGAAGGTCATGTTTCCTTATGATAAACAAGAAAAAGAAGATATAATAGAAATATAATAGGGAATTTTAGTATTAGATTGTCATGTGTAGATGGAAGAGATGTGTCTTTAACCATTTCTTGAAGATGGCTATAGGCTTAGCTGTTTGGATCAAATTTGGCAGGTCATTCCCCCAACAGAAAAAGTTAAAAGTTAGTGAAACATATTTTGCGCCTCATTAGGATGGGACAGTGATGTACCATTCACTTACAGAACACAAGCTTCTAGAAGCCTCATAGTTGGTTTGAGGACATACAATAGCACTATTTTTAAAATGTGTGAAACCAAGCTAATTTAATCTAAATATGTAATTAGGAAGGAATAAAGAAAATTGTGAAAGGGTTGAATGATTTGCAGTTAATTCAGAATGTGAATTAATTCTGCCGAGAGCGGATTCAATTAATTCTGACAATTGTTAGCTTAAACAAATGATAATGAGATACAATATGGTTTGACAATACAGTAAGAATTTTCTTTTACTCCTAATGAAATAAGAAAGGAGGGGGAAAAAAATCAAACTTGCTTGAACATTTTCCAATTACTGTAATTCCTAATGTAGATGAACAGATGTTGATCAACAGGTAAATTATATTAAGGTATGGTTTAGGAATGACGTCAATCTTTTAAAAAGTTACAATCTAAAAATCTAAGTGGATATATCCAAGTTAACATGCTCCAGATATGAAATCAGGAATGAAGGTAGGATGAAAATCATAGGACTGGGTTGAATGCTTTCCAATTAATTCCGGATGGGAATGAATGACGTGGAGAACCGTTTTAGCTTTAGCATGTAGGTTCTTGGTAGAGATGGATAGACGGATCTGGAGAGATGGAGTGCTGGTTCCTCTCCCCTCGGGCCATCAGAGTGACACACTTTTCTGGTCTTCTCTCTGCCCTCATTATTTTTCCTTCTCTCCACAGACTAACATTTCCTCAGCTCCAATAAAAGCCAATTTTGCACCGCACCTGTCAAGAAAGCATCTCTCCCCTGCAGCCATGCAACTGCACACTAACTAAACACTCTCACTGGTGACTAAAGTATGACCACTGTGGATCTACAGAGACCATTGTCACACTCCACTGACTAGACATTTGCGACACTGGGGTTTTTTTTCCATAGGATGTTAAACTGCTTCTCACCAAACCTGGAAAATGGTAGGAGAGTTAGCTCTTTAGTTGAGTGTTCAGAAACAGCCACCCGCACACGCACAAATGTTCACAAACTCACCATCTTATAGCTTACATATATTTCACAAGCAGCCTGAGGGCATCACAAGCTGCGGATCACAGAGGTGAAACATGAGCAGCCCAGTAATGAGCAGGATTTGAGGCGTTTTCATGTGGGAAAGGCAATTTCTCAAACTTTCGTGAAATGGACCCAAGTTCAGATGCAGGTCAAGCATGTCGCACAATTATGCTCCTCGTATAAATGTCCATCAGCAGATCGTATCAGTCACATTGTTTGGCAGGCCTTTACATTGGATGCAGTGAAATCTGAGGTTTCATTAGTATATATATTACAGCCGTATGTCGGCCAGCTAAGCGAATCTATTAATAAAGTGAATCAGTGTACTCACTAGCTATGGAGAAAAAAGGTTTTGCTTTCAGCTTGATTTTAGATGTCTGCTCACAGAGCGACCATTGCCATCATCTTTCCATTTATAGTTCGACTTCCGGCTGAGCTGTCCATCATTTTAATGACCTGTCTGTATGTGTCAGAACAATCCATCTTCTGTGACACAGTGAGACTCGCTTGCTTTGAGTTGGTTCAACTGCTGGATTGAGATAATGTTCTGATAGACATCCAGACCTGTTGTTAGGCCCGTCCTGATTTGTTATGGTGTACTAAATAAGGGAGTACTTTGAGGTTAATTTATGTAGAACACTATGTTATCATGACAACCATGAAAAATTTTGATTATGTATTGAAATCGAACACTGAAGAAAGTATCACATTTTCTTTGTAAAATAAAAAGATACAAAAATATAAATTAAAATAATAATGTAAATTATTTGTTAAATTATTTGGATTTCTTGGAGATGCTTTAGAAATCAAGAATACATTTAGTTACCAATTGATTCCAGTATGTTAGTTGCAACATTTTTTAATACTTTCCCGCGTATTTTTCTTTCTTTTTTAGTTTTGTTTTGTTTTGTTTTTGTGCGGTGTAGTGGAGACCTGAAAGCACTGGTACTCTCTGCTACTGATGCTGCATGAAGACATATTTTATTTTATTTTACAGTATTTTTTACTTTGTTTTACTTATGAAGTCCCTACTTGAGATTATTGAGATTTGATTCTGGTATTTCAATTTAATAAAGGAAAAATGCTCCAGATAATCCATATCACTCAAAATGCAGGATTATTGTTTAATTCTGCCCACAATGATGTGAAGTGATTTAGGGCGAAGAATGTTTTTCTCCATGTAGATGGGATAAAATGGATGTACATTGTATATGATGTTTATTATATCAGAACAGAACTGCATCTACATACAGCTCACAGCATCTACTTGAAGTTACTTCACCAGTACTGCTCTTTTTTCCATCAATTTACTGCTCATACTTGTTTTGTTCTCTTCTAGTACTATTCCAAGACTTCCAACTGCTCATTATTCTTTTTAATCTACTGTAGATGTGTGGCTTTCTCTCGAGAGTAGACCTCCATCCAGACCATCCACCTGGAGTCACATCGCCACAGTCGACCTCCACCACATGATTAAGGATTCAATATTGTCGTTGGCACACCTTACACAGATGCCTTCTGCTATTGCATATTAATAATAATGATAACGTTAATAATGGAAGTCGCATTAAATGGCCCCAGAGGAACCGTGTTTGATTGTCCTTAATGAATTCTGCTCTGCAGGCTTTTGTTCTAGCTAATGAAAGCGGGGGTGGCTATGGAGGGGCCAGAGTGCTGGAATAGATTAATAGATCGCACAGGATTGAACTCCATCGCTGTGGATATAATGAGCTGTCAGTTTGCTGTTACAGAGGGCGGGTGGAAGTTTTCGTTCCTGCTCAGACATTGAGAAAAAGGGAACCACAAAGAAATCGAGAGCAAGAGAAAGACGGATCGTCATGCAAGACAGAGGGAGGCAGTAAAGGGAATGATTAACCAGACAGAGTTCATGAGCTCTTCAAAGAGGGCAAGAAACATGAAAGACAGGATGTCACTTAATTAAAGAAATATAATTGCTTTCGTCAGCACCAGGATGAAGACACTTAACCTTATCACCTGCTGCATGACATCAAACATTAGGTTTTTCACACCATTTGTCATACAGCTCTTTAACTGTAATATTCCTGTGGGCAAGTTTTTATGACACACATTCGCTATTAACTAAGAGTTTTCCCCACAGTAAGTTCATAATTTGCTGCCGTAGTGGTTATGTATAGGTATTGTGCAGTGTTAAGGGTTCTAAAATTATGTCATGCATTAATCATACTAAAAATTTTGTATTACAAAATTTCAATGTTTTTTCTATTGTGTCCTCACCCTCTGATAAATTATTTATTGGCCTTTCCCTGCCTTGCAGGTTGATAGCTTGAGCTCAGGTACAGGAGCCCCTGTAAGGATTGAGCCCTTGAGCAAGACACTTAACCCCAGACTGCTCCCATGTGGCCTCCCCTGCAATTGGTGTGAGCAGGAAAGAAAAGTACAAAAGAAAAAATAAAGCCCTTCCTTGACCACTACTTCCTATCCAGGCCAGTCATTTCATGGCCAGTCTATTGCAACTTTCTTCTTTCCGGCTTCCGAGCGTCTGCCAAACGTCACCCAGAGCACATCCAAAATGCTGCTGCTTGGCTTGTTTTTAACCTCAGGAAATTCTCTCCCGTTACACCTCTGCTCAGGTCTCCACACTGTGGCTGCCAGCATCATCGAGGCACGACTTATCCTGCTGCCAATGTCCTGACCCCTCAGTCCTGCATTACAAATTCGATACAACAGCTTGATGTCCTGACAACCATAGAGACTCACCTGTGGCAACAGTGTACTGCTACAGTGTGGTGGGGTCCTGTTTTAGTTTATTTGGTGAGAGGTTTATTATAATATTATTATTATTCATTATTTCATTATTAGTAGTATGTTTACACTTTATTTTGATAGCCCACTTTAGACATTCTACTAACTATAAGTAACTTTGTAACTATATTTCAACTATCTATCAATTTAATCTCATTAATTTCCAGCTACTCTCAGAGTAGACTGTTATTGTTAGTAAAATAAGTTAACACATACTTGCAAAGATTCTGACAGTCAGTACTGTATGTAGTATGTTGTGGACCCATCAAAATAAAGTGCTAGAAGATATTAAGCAGACAGTCTACTAATACTCTAATGGCTGCTAGTTGACAAAGTTACTTACTCTTAGTAGAATGTCTAAAGTGGACTATTGAAATAAAGTGTTACCAATAATATTATCATTGATGTGAATCAAAATTAAAAATGTTCTTTGCAAATCAAAGCCTATTTTGATTTGCTATTTTGATTTGAGAAATTGCCTTTCCCACTTGAAAACGCCTCAAATCCTGCTCATTACTGGGCTGCACACGTTTCACCTCCGTGATCCGCAGCTTGTGATGCCCTCAGGCTGCTTGTGAAATATATGTAAGCTATAAGATGGTGAGTTTGCAAAGCCTTTTTAAAAAAAAGCCTTATTTTTAAAAGTGAACAGAACATACTGTAAGTGGCGTGATGTTGAAAAGGATTGGGGCTACATATAAGTAACTTTTCAACTACATGTCAACTACCAGTCATATGAGAGAACTGTCCATTTATTTGCACACACTTTATTTTGATGGTCCTCCAACACACATTGTACTGATTTTTTGTAAGTGCTCTTTGCAAATACGTGCCAACTTCCAACTTCAACCTAACCTACCAGTCTACTAAAACTGTATATGAGGTTAATTGGCATGTAGTTGCAAAGCTGCATACAGTTAGTAAAATGTTGTACTATCAACTGATGTACCGTTATTAGAAAGTTTCTTTAATCTGTAATTTAATTGAAAGCATGATTCAGTTTCTTAGTTTCTACTTCTTCACCCCTCAGAACAAAATAACAGAGTGAAATTATGACATTATGGTGAGTAAATAATTTTGCTTTTAAAATAAGTTTTAATTTTTGGTGAACTGTTTCTTTAAGCGTTGGCTAAGTAACTGCATACAAAGTTGTCCCAAGAGCTGGAAACAGGGATTATTTAACATTCAGCGCTTTGCATATTTTGCGTGGTCAGAAGGGTGAGTCAGACTATCAGGCATCTGTTTTTAACTTTGCTTGTAAATCTACATTAATACCATGATTGTGAATGTGGAGGCAGGTAAATACAGATTGCTCATAAGAAGGATTCTTTGGATGAATAGATTTTGATTTTTATCTCTAACATTTGATTTGATTTTGTTTTGCACATTTGTAAGCAATGTAGATTTTTAATCAGCCGATAAACGTACCACAGGTACAACACAAAGCTTGCCTTCTGATCTAGTTTAGCTTAATTAGACAATCAAAGACCTTCTTGGTAAATCTAAATTGGCTTCATAGATTTGAGACAATTTAATCATTCATCTTTGGAATAAGATGCAACCAGAAGCTATACGCTTATATGGAAATCTAATCACACACTTAGATTTGGATGCACACTTCAAGTCCCATCTGCAAGCTCTAGCAGTAAATAAAAAATAAAATAAAATAAAAAAAATGTAGAAATCTAAAAAAATTCTATACAAACAGAATAATTAAAAATTGTTTTAGTGGTTCGGAAAATGAATCCATGTCCTCTGCTCAAAACAAGGATCTTTGTTTCTGAGATTGAAACTGCCTGAAGTTCTTGATTATTTCTATTCCATTTCTAGAGGACAAAATATGTTTGTATTTAGTCTGTGCTCAGACATCTGTTTGTAAACAGCATGTAAATCCAGGCATGTGTTCTCCTGCATTTTGGCCTGGTTTGTCATAAAATGGGCAATTAACACCGGCAGAGGGAGATTAACACTCTGTGCTCAGATGGGGTTTACTTATGCCCCCAATTACGATCTGGCAGGAGTTGGGGAAAGACTTGCATTCAGAACCCCTATGCATGATGGACTACTGACAAAAATAACAAAATAGACATCACCTGGACCTAAAAAGGGAAAATATCCAGAACCTTTGAACACTTGTGCTGTTTATTATTTTGCTCTGCTGTTCTTTTGATCTTCCGATCTTCTCTGTTTTGTATACAGTTCCATTAGTCTGTTACGTCTCCTTTCCTGAAGTTTGTTTATTGTTGTTTTCTTTGTGAACTGCAAAGCAATATAAATGATGCTACTTTTTGTATATAATGGAAAGGGCCATGCACTCTGTTTAGACTTGGATAACTTTAGATTTCAACTTATATATTTCAAATTAACTAAATCTAACCTGACAAATTATCAGTAATATATCAGAAAAAAAGTATGTGATTTAGCATTGTAACATTTATTCTAAATCAGAAGCGAATTGTTTGCCTTTAAAGTCATGACATACGAAGTAGCAACAAGTGAATTTCTATTTCATTCTTTTACAAGTTGAAGCTTATAATACATATTCAAATGTAACTGGTTGCTTCTGATTAATGGTATTATGACAATTTGTATAAAATGACACCTTATTTGGAAAATCATATTTGGACTAATATTTACAGCTTCATAGTTTAATTATCATGCTAAATTTGCACCTACAAACAAGAAAGTTAATATGACGTAAGCAGGGAAGGAAAGAACAAAGTGAGAACTAGTAAGACAGAGTGGGTGGCCATTCATTTGTTATGAGTAATCGAATTTACATGGGTCGGTTCTTGTGAGGGCAGCATGATATTGGTTTCGACTCATCTATTTTTTATGTTTTCCATTGTGCCATATTAACATCCAATTAAACACAAAGAATAAGTATGACACCATTTTAGATTCATTGGTGAATGCATAATATAATTGTAAGCAGTCCTGCTATCTAAAGCATTTTAATAACTTAATTGTGGAATAGATGCAGCTGTAGAATCAGCAGTTGTAGCTTCTTCTCTTGTTTACAGATACACCATAAATAGTGCTACCAAATTTCGGTTTTCTATTTATCACAGAATTAATCCAATTAGTCACGCACAAAACCTTGTGTTTAATGACTGATAATAGATCCTCATTGAATTGTAAGTAGTCATTAGGCAGACCCTAATGAGGATTATGGGACGTTTCTGAGCATGAGCTGCAGGGGTGGAGAAGAGCATTGTGCTGTTGCTGCTTGACTGCCATTACTCAGCACAGCAGGGTGATTCTACATGGGCCTTCATAGAAAAATATTAATTCCTGGGATTTATTTATCGAATGGCCAGTTTCATCTCATCTCAAGGACTTTGTTTCATTCATCTAAGCACAGTAAGAAAGATAGCTTGGAAGCTACAGTAGAATCTGTTCCAAAATATACTAGTTGAAATAGTTCCCAAAAAAAAAAATTTTATCATTTTTTTTTTTTTTTTTTTTTAATCTTCATGGGGGAAAAAAACTCTTATATAACTTCTATAATACTACTTGTGGTATTTATATGCAAAAATGGACTTTGGCATATATATATGACATGCACATATTTGGCATTTATATAATCCGCCATTTTCACATACTGTACATACTGTATGAAACGCACCTACCCCACTACCCTAATCTGGCCCATTGCATAGCATAAACACAGCAAAGTCTATACCACAAGTTTTTTATTTCGTTTTTTATTTGGCATACTGTTTATATGCGCATCCATGGGAACGGGTAGCTTCATGTCATTCCAAATGAACGACTTTCTTTTAGATATTTTGCAGCATGCTGGAGTCCAGTGAACATCAGATTATGTCGACTTTTATTATATACATTTACATTTACATTTACATTTATGCATTTAGCAGACGCTTTTATCCAAAGCGACTTACAGGTGGGGAAAATATCAAGCAATTAGTCCTAGAGATGCAAAAA
>JAUCMU010000151.1:10114437-10126894 GCA_032275025.1 Enteromius treurensis
TAAATGTGTAAACAAAGTTTTGTTTTTATTTTTTTAAATGGTACCGCTTAATGATATTTGGGATATCACGCTGATGTAGACCCTTTATAGCAGCATAGATCTCCAGGTGCTCCTGTAGAGTGATTCTAGGCCACAGAGGGTTCACCTGAGGACAGTACCCTACATGTTCCAAGGGGTTTTCTGCTGGTTGGAAGTCTGTTCCATAATCTCCCATCAGAATCTACAAATAAATATAAAATGGTCTCTCATGTGATCAAAAGAACTAATAACAAGCAAGAACACTGGAAGAGAACAAACCTGTCCAGCAGTGGCTTCAGTGTCTCCAGACAGCATGTGCATTATAGTGCTCTTTCCTGCTCCATTTGGTCCCAGCAGACCCAAAACCTCACCTGAGAACATGCCATTTTTCATTAAAATCTGCTTGCTCTCTTTAAAATCATTACTTATAATATATCAAATCAGAGGCTGATTCTACCTTTGCGAACACAAAATGAGATGTTCTTAGTGGCCACTTTCCTTCTCTTGCTGAGCAAAAAGCCTTCCCTCTTGCCTTTGTACTGTTTTCTGAGGTTACTCACCACTACCACTGGTTTCTGTAAAATGATTTTATATTTCCATTTTTAATGGACAAAGTCATTTGAGACTCGTAAGACTACAGGAAATTGGGACTGTACCTCCTCACAGCACTGACAAGTCAACGCCTCCTTCACTCGAGCTTTCTCCACCTGAACATCCTCATCCTCACTCACATTCTCTTCGAGGTTGCGCTGAGCTTTGCTCTTCGCTTGGGAGGAAATCCTGGAGAACAAAGAGATCAGAAATCAAGCTTTTTTTTCTTAGATCGGTGGCTTTATACAAAAATTTAATTGGGCATTTAGTTTTATGAAGACAGACCTGCATAGCTGGTCATTTTTCATGGTCTTCCCTCCATATCTAATCTCAAGCCATCTCAGGGTGAGCAGCAGCAGAATACACTGGATATATGGCTGTGGAGGACACAACAAAGATTCAATGCAATACAATACATTATAACACACTTTGAGACAATAAAAGGTTAATTACAGCAACTTACAGAAACAACAGAGATGAACAGATTGTTCCACAGGAAATCATCTTCATGAGGAGACGGATGGAAGGTGGTCTAAAATAATAAAATACTTTTATTAGGGTCAAAAACAAGGAGGACATTTCATTCTTGCCCTCAGACATTAAACGGATGGAGTCCTGAAGGTAAAGTATTACCACGGTAATGCAGTTAAGGCAGCCCATAAGAGGGTAAAGTGGACTGAAGAAACACAGTGCATTGTGTAGGAGACGAGTCGCAACAGAATTCTCATTCACAAGAGCCAGCTGGACTATGGATGCAGAAACAACACACAGCTATGGAAGGAAAAAAGAAAAAAAAACAACCTTAAAAAAGACACTTGTATTTGATAATGACAAATATAAAACAAATCACAATATGGAATATTTTATGTCATGATAGACCAGTTCTTGATTAATTTCTATGACCGTTCTGGTTTCAGAATGACTTGATATTTTCAGGTTCTCTCAACAGGAACGGGTTTTATTGTTATTAAGCAAGAATATTTGCAGGTTGTGTGGAACACTCACCATCATGGAGACCACAGAAAAGAAGTCCCTATTGCTCTGGACTCTGACGAACATGAAGGATATGCAATATGTGAAGAGAACCATGGCTGGAGCGAAGCCAATCAGACACAGAGCCTGAAAATAATGATTAAAAAAAATTATAAAATAAAGAAAGAAGTAAAGATAGTATGTGAGTCATATGCTAACGCCAACATCTGCTCTTTAACCTTAAATAAGTTTCTTGTGTTTCTTACCACAGACATGATGTTATGGGAGGTTAGAAGGTTTGTAGAATGGAAGGCAAACAGGGTGCTGGTCATACAGATTAAGATAAGATAATAGAAAGGGACATCAATAGCTGCCTGACCGCACCAGTATGCTGAAGGAACAAGACCAGAGATCCTCAGGGTCGAGCGACACTTCAACTGATAAAAATGGTGAAGATAGAGAGGTTGCATTTAGTGTAAAAACATTCTTAAATGCAGCACTGAAATATTGTTGTATTATATTATTGTAAATATTTTAGACATTCTGCTAAAATCAATTCAGGGTGACCCCTACAGACAGGGGTCGGTAAGATATTTATTTGTAAAAAGTCTCCATCAAGGTTACATTATTTGATCAAAAATAAAGTGAAATGTGGAAATAACAGCCAATTTAATAATGTATTAAAATAGAAAATAAATCTTCAAAACAACTGCATTTATTTAAAACAGAATTTCTTGCAACAATGCAAATCGTCTTTTTGATCAAATTAATTCATACTTGCTAAATAAATAAAAGTTAATTATATGAACCCACATATATACCTCTTTGTCTCTTGTGTGGTCCATTGCAAAATAGGCTGGCATCCCAGCGGCCAGCATCCCAAGAATCACAGCCTCAATGTATACCAGTGCATAGGATGTCTTATCTGGGATTTGCTAAAATGCAGACAGAATATAGCTGTAGACACTTACAAACAGTAGTATGTACACTGACTTCAGTGTAATAATGCACTACCACTTACATAGTCAAAGGGTTTAGTCCATGTTCTAATGTGTCCAGTGCCGTTAAAGCCCTTCAGGAGGGCATTACTGAGTACATTGACAGCCATAGGCAAGGAATGCACAGTGGTGCTGTTAAATGCCAAAATATAGGTAAAATCCTGGTATTGAGAAATAACCAGAGAGGACAAGAGAGGTTGTTAAATATTTTGAATAACAGCAAATCTAAATTAATTTTCAACATACAAAAAATAATTTCAGAGTCCATTTTCAAGAAATTAATTCTTAAAATTAAACTGTGGAGCGTAAAAGGGTAGAGGTTAACCAATTGTATTGGTGTAAAAACATGCAATTCTGTTTCTCACCTTACTGGATCCAGTCACGTTGATGGCGGCGCTGACAGGTGCAGCAGACATGTAGTCCGGTTTTTTCATCATCTCCACTTTAATATTCTGAGACTCCAGATTGTAGATGAACCCGGACAGGTCAGAATCTATCACAGCATATATGTGTCAATTAACCAAACTGGTTAATGTGAATCGTGAACAACTGTCAATATAATATAGACAAGTATTTTCACAGACCGGTGGAGTTTTGCACAAGCAGACTGGTGGTGTATTTGCGAGGAGCCTCGTTGCGGTGCAGCAGGTATATAGGCGAAAACATTCTTTCAGGAGAATGAATCTGAATGTTTCCCGTTGCCACAGACAGAATCAGCATTGCAGATAAGAAAACCAGGAACAGTGTCAAACTGGGTAAAAGAAAGGAGATAAAGGTATGACTTATAGCCTTGTGTAATGGATAATTAAGATAATTATATGGTTCATGCATCCATCGCCTCGATAAATTTTTGTATGGCCTGGGTCTGGTTCAATATAAAAATAATTTCTGGTCTGTAAGATTGAGTTGTTGTTTTTTTTAATGAAAAGGCAAATGTGATCAGGTAGTACTTGCAAGTATTTGCTCACTTGTATATGATAGGTTTTCTCTCTCGCTGCAGGTTGAGCATGTGCAGCCAGGCCACGGTGCTAAACTGCTGCCTCCAGAGGGCACGACCGGTTACTGCATCCTGCCTGCTGTCTGAAAACGTCAGCAGCCGCTGGTCTGTGTCATCCACAGAGGATGCGTCTCCCTCGTCTTCCACCTTTTCTTGGTTAAACACACTGTAGTCTACCAATGAAAGAACACACAAATAGAACAGGTGTTACACCGCTTGATCACACAGCCTCTCGTTAAAAGAATGCAACTTGACCCCAAAGATCTAGTTAATTACAGACCTATCCCGAACTTTATGTCAAAGATACTAGAAAAGGTAGTATCCTCACAATAATAGTCCTTCTTAAAAAAAAGGTATCTGTGAGGATTACCTTTAATAGGCTACACTATTGAAATGATTTATTGAGTGGTTGCTCTGCATGCTTGATAAATAGACTAAAGCCGGTTCAAAATGCAGCAGCTAGAGTCCTTACTAGAACCAGGAAGTATGAGCATATTAGCCCGGTTCTGTCAACAATGCACTGGCTCCCTATCAAACATCGTCTAGATTTTAAAATCCTGTTAATTATTTATAAAGCCCTGAATGGCTTAGCTCCTCAGTACTTGAGCGAGCTCTTATCACATTATAGTCCCCCGTATCTGCTGCATTCTCTGCAACTCTGGCCATTTGATAATACCAAGAATATCAAAATCTACTGCGGGAGGTAAATCTTTTTTCTATTTAGCACCCAAACTCTGGAACAATGTACGTAATGCTGTTCGGGAGGCAGGCACGTTTAAATCTAAATTAAAGACACATCACTTTACTCTGGCTACACTTAACCCATCTTAACACATTATCCGTTAAAGTATTGTTAGGCTGCATTAATTAGATCAGCTGGAACCGGGGAACACTCCTTTTAACACATGATGTACTCGTTACATCGTAAAAACAATGGCATCTACGCTAATATTTGTCTGTCTCTCTCTTTTCCTGTTCCTCAGTCTGTATCCAGATCAGATGGTGTACCAGCACAAAGAGATGATCTTCATTGGAGACAAGGACAACTAGATGAGCTCGGTGGACAGATCGCCAGAACCAGATGCACACAAACACACATACACAATCTGACAACTAAGCCTGGATCTCCCAAGGTTTTTTTCCCTATTCTCTCATGGATGGGGTTTTGGTTCCTAAGCGCTGTCGGCTCTGGCTTGCTTAGTTGGGGACACCTAATTTATAGTGATTATCGTCGTCTTGACTACAGAGGCCGTCTCTGCATTTGATAAATAAAATACATTACATAAATGTCATTATACATTAACATCACTCTGTTCTCCTATTCTATAATTTTCAGTGCTTTGCTACAATCTGTATTCTTAAAAGCGCTATATAAATTCAAGAGTTCACGCTTTCCTCATAATATAAAAATTAGCGAAACTGTCGTGCTGTCTAGAGAGCGACCCGGGGAAACGGCGAACTACGAACCCTAGCGGATAGAACCCTGGCAGGAGTTCAGCTCGCTCACCAATGAGAGAGGATGCTGGACGGACAGGGTTTTTTTTGTTTTGTTTTGTTTTGTTTTTTTGCCTCGGGGTCCAGTGACCTGTCAAAAAAACAGACATAAATGTTAGGAAGTGTAAACAATAATAAAAATGGAGGTGTTTGGCGGGACGTTGGCCACTGGACATTGGGAGTGGGAAGTGGGGTGGTGGATGGGAGATGGGATGGCTCTAACGGAGGCTGGGGTGGGAAATGGGGTGCCTCTAACAGTGGCTAGGGAGGGAAGGTGGGATGCCTCTACTGAGGCTGGGGTGGGGATTTGGTATGCCTCTAACGGAGGCTGGGTAAGGAAGGTCTTGGTGGGGGTGAAAAGGGATGGCGATTGTGTACCTTTGGAAGAGGTGGGTGGCGAAATTTGGTTTTCTGAAGGGCTGACATGGCTTGGAGGATAGAAGCTGGATCGAGGCGGATGTAATTTCTGAATGGTTCTGAAGACCAGTGGCCGAGGGTTTGAATTTGATTTGGGGCTAGGCCTCTTTTGGCGGCTGTAGTGGCGGCGCCGATCCTGAAAGAGTGGGAGGAGAAGCGGTCTGAATGGAAGGACTCTGAACTCATGTTAGTTCCTGACAATTCATGAGATATTACTGCATGAAGTAAGGCATGAGGCAAAGTGTAACGGTTCACAAAAATCACGGTTCGATTCCATACGATACAGTGTTGTCACAGTTCGGTTTGTTTTCAATACATCAAAAATAAAATAAAAAAAAGAGAATTTCTTTGATTTTTTTTTTTTTAAGTAACTTAGAAGTATGATGTTGCTTCTTTTTTTTTTGAACAACAATGGAGCTATACTGCACATATCTTCTTTGGTTTCTTCTTAGCATAAAAAAAATAAAATAAAACATCCTTTATAACCAAAACCTCCTTATAAAAATTTAAATGCTTATACATCATTGTTGGAAAATTAGACAGTGGATTTAAATCAAAATTAAATCAAATCTTCTTTAAATCAAATTTCATGGAGAATAATTATGTAGCAATTTGTTATTTTCATTTAATTGACCTGTTGTAAGATACAATTCTTCTAATTCTTCATTAAGGATACACTTATTCCCAAAGTTTAGCCTGAACATTGGCTGATCATAGGTTGTTGGTAATTTATACAATATATACAAGAACACCTTGTATATTCTGTAGTGTCTCCAGAGAGGTAACGGATTGTTCATGCATGATAAAACAGGTTAAGTTTGATACATGTGATGATTATCCTTTATGACATGGAGACATTTTATATTTATGTAGCCTACTTAAAAATAATCTTTTATATTGCAATCCTTTATTTTTTTTAGTATTTGCCATATTTGCCATGAACTGCTGCTGCATGTTCTTGTTTGTGTAATAAGTAAAGTTCTGTTTACCATGCAATTGCTGCTTTCAGAACCAGAGAAAAAAACATAACACAAAACTATAGAATGTCACTGGAGCTACTATGACACATAAAACATATGTAAAGACATGTATTGTATAAACATATGTGGATGTGCCCAAGGTGTTTTTTGAATCTGATTCAGAAAATTCCAACATTTCACAATTGGATTATTTCTGAATCTACCATTCAGTCAGATGCATTTAGATTAAGTTCATTCCAATGGATTGAGGAGATGGAGGAATTTCAGTCCAATTGAGCCACCAATCCAATTATTAACTGATCATTTGGGTGATTCTATTTCGTCATAATATCACATTTTGTGTTCTGCAAAAGAAAGAAAGTCATACTATTTTGAAATCCCATGAGGGTGTGTAAATGATGATGTGAATCTCCTTTTAGGAGTGCATTAAAGGGACAGCCAGTTTCACAATTGCACAGCCAGGCACAATTCAGTACAGCAAGCAGCGACGTTCTTAAAGTTTATTGGTGCTCATTTGGCCAGGCCCATGGGTAAACAAGTGTCAATCTGTAGAAAGAAAGAACAGCATTAGTTTCAGGCCACAAAATTAGCACAGGATCAACGCTCAGGCCCTGAGAAACTCCTTTTGATGTCCCTTTGATTTTGAGCTCAGACTGTTATCTAGGCCATTGTGCCAGTTCCAGTCCTTTGCTTTGGTCTCCAAAGGCTCTATGGCTTTGTTCCTGAGACATGATTAGAATCAGGATACTTCCATATCTAGAGTTTTTCTTTTTTATTTTTTTTACAATCAGCAGTAAATCTGGGAAATGTTTTTTTATGGGGAAATTTTCACTTACATGTGAGCAAATCAATAGGAATGAAATCCCTTTGGAGAAAACTGTAGAAATAGATAAGGCTATATGAAAAAAAAGTTATATTGTATTGTATATTGTATTATAAATGTGTTAAACACTTTAACACTTATTTTGAGGAGTGTGTGTGTGTGTTGTATAATGTGTAGTATGTAGTAACAAATCAGCTCTGATTTATCCTAATTGAATTACATAGGTATTATACATTTTTATTCTATTTGTATATGAAAACTGCTGAGTGAAGAATAGGCAGTTGAAGATAAAAAGTCTACAGATATTTTACTCTCTGTTTTACATCAAACAAGAACTGAGAAAAAGACTGACACCTAAACCTTTCACTGATTTCTTTTAGTCTTCAAGTTCCTTTTTCAGAGCACATGGTTAAAGTGATGTAACAATTATTGTAGCACCTTTTTATTTCTGTGGTTTCCTTTTCAGCTTCAAGAGAATCTATTGAATATTGAACAGTGAGAGCTTCATTCTCTGTGTTCATCGAGAGGCTTTTGAGAGCTGAAAAGCAACAGAGCAAAAGCAAGGCAAAAAAATGGCATAGCTTTACAGTTTGCATGTCTTTGCACGATGATGAAACTGCGTAACAGAAGAGGATCGTATGGCATAGCTTATGAGAATAAAAAAGACATTCAAAGGGGGGAGAAGTACAGAGTGTTTTAGAGAGTGGTAAATGTACTCCTGGCCCAAATAGCACCATGTCTCCAGAAAGTAATTCAAACCACATGTGTGTCAATAAAAATGACAGATGAAGGAACATCATGGACTGTTACCTTCCCTGCATTATAAACTGTTACATCAAAGACGCGTGTTTTAAATGTCTGATGAATTTCAGCTTTTGGCAGAGGACATCTCGTTCAAAATTTATTTCATCCTGGTGTGTTTTCACAATAACCACACTATTCTGGGTCACATCAAAGGTGCTTGCATCTGACACATCCAAAAACCTGAATTAATTTCAGTTACAGTAAATGACAAGACTCATTTGTATTCTGAATTTTTAGCAAGTTTCAAAGAGAAAACAAGTTCAAATTGTAATAGACCACCAGAAGTCTGTTTTGCTTGCTTCTGTGATGTTGTCTGGAAATAGGCAGTGAGAAAGTCTCTTTTTGTACAATTGGAGCTGAACACATCAGAATTTATAAGTTGTGAAAAGTCACAATAAACTAGAAGCGCATACTTGAGTACATACATAAATGATACTTACTTAACATTTAATATGAAAGATGACCCACTTATAGTTCTTCTCTTTTAATTTCAGCTATAAAGTGAATCATTAAAGGTGAAGAGGGTATTTTTTCCAAAGTTTAAATACTTCTTTTTCTATCCCTGCTTAATAGACAGAGAAGACTATAACCCACTTGTAGACTAACTCTGCTGAAAAGTGCATCAAAACAAAAGCGCTGACAAAACAGTGCTCCTTTGACCCTGACCAGCCACAGTGGCTCATCCAATGGCATAAGTTTGGAGGGGCTACCTGTTTGTTGAACCACTGGCAGATGCTTGCAGAGAATGTTTGGATATGTTAATGGTCAAATGACATGCAGTCATGTATACAAATAACATTTTTTATTTAAATTACATTTTTTATTTTAAATAATTATTTTAATTTTACATTTTTATGATTTAATTAATTATTTTCTTTTGATTAATCTGGTAATTTCCTTTCCTTTATTCAATGCACTTCATGTTGTCAGTAAAAATGATTGGAATATACTTTTTCTTAGCATTTTTAAATTGACACATAACAATATTATCCTATTTAAATCAATGTGATAAACGAGTTACACTAGGTCAAAAATAATCCACTGTAAAATGAATCCAAAAGTAGTTTGATTACATTATCTAAAATGTGTAATTATGTTAATGCAGTTTTTGTAATGTAATTTGCATAACGTTTGTACAGTTTGTAAGTAATCTACCCAGCTATGATTACTTCTCCAATCATTTAGGCACAATACAGAAGAAAAGATCTGTTGCTACTTCCATTTCATTGCAACTTTATGAATAGTTTTGTACAAGCGCTGCATTGGACCTTATGGCAAATAGTAGCATAATAATGGTCCTAAATAGATGGGCAAGGTAGCATCTAAAAGTGTGTGGGTGGTACAGCCGTGGTTGTTTGACCAGAAATGCTTCCATAAGCATTTGACTCTGGCTGGAGATCTCCCTGCAAGAAAGATGCTTATGGTATTTTTTTTTTTGGACACGGCAGAGTGAACTCTTGCACTCTACTGTGACGCTGAAGCTAAGTGGCTAACAACAGGGCTGGGACTCTGGGACTCAGTGTGAGCATGAACCCACAGAAACTCAGTTACGCTTCAGAGCACAAGGTTTCACATTCCTTCACCATCCAGCTGTTTCCCAAATATAAGGAAGATGAGAGATTAGAAAACAAAATATGACTCTGCAGTATGTGCTAAGAATGACAAAGAATGGATGGTTATATACAATTTCAGGAGATGTTCCAACATGTTAAGTTAAAAAAGCAAGTGATTCCAAACAATAAAATAAAAATCAATATAACAATGCTTCCTTGAAGATGAACAGGACTGCTAATGGTTAACTTTCACCAGTTATAGTAGACGTCTTTGAGTATCTCTCCTCTGTCTAAGATTTGCAGTACCAATTGGATGTTCAAAGTCTTGTTTTATTATGTGCTGGAGAGTGAAGACAGACACAGGAGGGTTGATGATAATGTGAATCCTAGAGTGCTTTCATTTTAAATACAGAAACAAATCAAATGCCATGTAAGAGAAAACAGAAGGGGCCGCAGAGTCCTTGATGTTAGAGGCAGGGGTTTATTGTCTTGGTGGTTGCCCGGCTATGTTGTGACCTTTCTCAGCACATTGCTTCCTTTATTAACTTCACGTGCCTCATAACATTCTATGAGAAGCAGTATTATTTGGCTACATCACAAGAAGAAGAAAAAAGTTTCTCTTAGATTACAGTTCAATGAGAAATGCTATGCAATATAAACTTAAGATACCAAATTTAGTATCACTTGATTTTGATAGCCCACTTTAGACATTCCATTAATTACATCGCTAGTAGACTATTTAATGTCTGCCAACATTTTATTTTGATGGTCCCCAAATACACATTCTAAAAAAAAAAAGAGAAAATAAATTCTTTTCTATCCTAGATTTTTTGTCTTGTTTCCAGCCAAAATATCTAAAAAGTCTTAAATCAAGAAGGATTTTCGAAACAAGAAAACATTATTGTCTCATTTTCAGAAAAAAAATGTCAAAATTAAGTGAGTTTTTACTTTAAACAAGCAAAATAATCTGTGAATGGGGTAAGCAAAATATTATTGTTTTCTGTTTGAAATAAGATTATTTTGTCTACCCCAATAGCAGAGTTTGTTTCAAATATAAAACTTATTTAATTTTGACTTTTTGTTCTTGTCTAAAAAACTTCTTGATTTAAAAATGTTTTGGCTGAAACAAGACAAAAGAATCTAGACTTGAAAAGGATTTTTTGCAGCGTACATTACTTTGCAAGAAAATGTCAAACTTTTTCTACTAACCCTAACCCTAATCTAACTGTCTACCAGTACTGTAATTAGAGTTAGTTACTTAGTTAGAGTTAGTTAAAATCCAGTGGTTGTTGAGTTTATTTTTGGATCTGTTTATCATGTTTGTTGGGAAACAAAGCTTGAGTCCGAATGAAATCACCAAAGAACGACATAAAACTAATTTCTGTTTTGCTTTATCTGTTCTGTTGTTTTATTTCACCTCTGAGATCAATAAATAACCATCTCCCAGGCACAATGACAAATGCCAAATTCCGACTGTATGAAGAATTTTTTTTTAAATCTCTCTCTCTCTCTCTCTCTCTCTCTCTGTATGTTTCTGTTGCGACACATGCTTGAAGGGAAGAAAAATCTATAGTACTCTCTTTTGAAAACAGATTGACAACTGTTCCAGCTAAAACCTGTGTGCCATGTGAAACAAATCTTTCTTACGTTAGGAAGAAATGACATAAGTCTTTGCTTTCTATGTGACAGGTTAACTTAATTGCCTTTGTGATAAATCTTAGACTCTGACAAAGTGTCAACATGTGAGCATATGTGTGTGAAAATGATGTTACTCATCTTGTCTATAAGATATGCATGTAAATATCTCATTATGCACAATTCATACAACCAAAATGACTTTTCATTTGCTCTAAAAAATTAACAGTCCACAAATACTCTGTTTTCCAGTATTGCTGACATTAAGCTTTAGTTTTAGTTTAGTTTAGTTTTTTTCATTTTTAATGTAAATGTGGATGTCAGTCAGAAAAAACATGAACTTGTGACTTAAAACATCTTCCTAATCCTGTCAATAATGACTAATGTCTCTGCTAAGATGCATGTCATACAGTCTGACATTGAAGACTTGATGTTGTTCATTCTTGGCAAGGTCTCTCCAGCACATATCATATGATCTGACAACCAACAACCATGAAAGACAAAATCTGTATCATATATAAGCTGTTCTGCAGACGATAATGGAAAGAATATGTGTTCATCACTCAACCTCATTGCTCATAGTTCCAGATTAATTGATTTTTGAGCTGCTTAAGAAATTGAAAGTCATGCTGTCCTTGAAGGTGCCTTTTATTCAATAAGTATATAAGAATGTAATCACTACCTGTAAATTAAAATTAAATTTCGCACGTACAGGTTCTATAATCTTCTAAAGAGTGCAAAAGATCAATTGCATCGGCTGTGTGTTGGTCATTTCTGTGCCTTTTCAGTTTTACTTTTATCTAAAGTACAGTAATTCTGTGCCAATTCTGGTTCATTTTAATGACAAGTATATAAATAGTCAAAAATGAGGACGTCTTGAAGTTTTTTTTAGAGAGCCACAGCTAAACTATAGTTAGATTAATAATTGATGAACAGCAGTGTGACAACTTTAGTCAAGACGTGATGTATAATGGTGGGATTAAACCATAATACAGCAAATTTGAGTTTTTCAAAAAGTACAAATTGGGTCAATAAAGTTACTTAGACAAGCTTAAAGCTCTGATTGCAAACAATCCAAATGTTAAACAGTGGAACCAGCATCAGCTATAAAATATTACTTCTTACCTATAAAGCACTTAATGACTTAGCTCCTGCGTACCTAACTAGTCTTCTAA
>JAUCMU010000151.1:10139254-10152567 GCA_032275025.1 Enteromius treurensis
CAGAATGCTTTGCAGTAGGTTGTTATTTTATAGTTTTATTCTGTAAAGACAAAGACTTGTTAATGTTTAATGTTCATGTAACTTTGAACAAACTCTTGTCAGTAAATAACATAAATTTAAATCTACAGTAAGTTACTGGCAAACAG
Organism: Enteromius treurensis; assembly: GCA_032275025.1. Classification (NCBI taxonomy): domain Eukaryota; kingdom Metazoa; phylum Chordata; class Actinopteri; order Cypriniformes; family Cyprinidae; genus Enteromius; species Enteromius treurensis. Next base: position 10,139,401 of record JAUCMU010000151.1, read on the forward strand.
CTGCGTTAACTACAGCAAATGTTTTACAGTGTATGATAAATATAACAAAATAGGTCATAATTTAACATTCTAAACTTGCCATGTGTATTGCGTGTGTGTGTGATCTATTTTTTTTATGTTAAAGATCTCTTTTATATCCAGTTAATAGAGACAACAGACTCCCAAAGAGCAGACATAACACTGAAAGTCACCATAAAGTTTCCCAGCAAAAAAATAATGATTAATTATTGCTTAGAGGATCTTCTTGACCTCTAACATAAGGCGCCCTTGAGACGTCTTCAGGAGGTTTTCTGTTTTCCTTTTAAATGAATTACAGATCCCACGATGTCTGCCATTAAGGTTGCCGCCTCATGATAGTTCTTTTATCTCTGTCATCTTGCCTCAATCTGCTCTGGATTTACTTTGACAACATTTCCCCATAGGTTTTAGATTTCATTTATTACCCTGATCACAGAGGTCCATCACCAATATATGGTTTCCAGAGGGGCTTTGTGAATTACTCTTGGTGCTCAGTAGTAATAATATGTATTTTCACAGAAAAGACATTGTTATTTTGCGGAGAAGTGTGTTTCTTGGGAAATCCTTAGAATGTTTCTTGGGCAAAGGGCATGTCATCAAATTAGGGTTGACTGTGCCGAGACAAGAGGTAAGCAAGGTCCAGTTAGTAATTACACTATGCACTGCAGCAATATTCTAAATGCATTTCATTTATTCATTGTAAATAATATATATGCTGTGTTTTGAGTAACAGTTAATTTATTTCCATTATAACAAAAAAATATTATATATATACATTGAAAGGCTTATTTATAGGGTTTACCTCTATGCAGAGCAACAGGTCAGAAGTTATCAGCTTAGGTGTAACATCCCTCATTCTGTGCCATAGCATGGCAGCGGCCAAACTCTTTCAGTGACCTCTCTGTACTTGGACAGCTCTTGACTGCCGCCACAACATCACCTGCTGTTTCGCAGAGGAGTGCTAATTAAATTTGGAATCCAATTACAGCAATGGTAATGAAATTTCCAAATGGGGAAACTCTTAATCTGTTCATTGAGGTGTTTAATTACTAGTGAGTGTGTGAGTTAGAGATAGACTGCACCGCTGCTTTCAAGACGGCCGTTGTGGAGAAACACGAAGAACCATGCCTGTATAGGTCTGTGTCCAACATTTGACTGAATCCACACAAAGAGTTTTAGCGAACCTTTTTCACACCAGGGGGTTTGGTATTTGATGCAAGGCTAATTTGAATGTCTGTGAAAATGAGGAACTGAAGGAGCTTGGTGACATAAATCATTTTGAAAAAAAGTAGGTAGTCTGTAGAGACGTGGGAGTTTAGAGATCACCTGGTATGAAAGATTTTATCCATGCCTGAATGGACTCTTTTCAATCTCAGCTTGAAAAAACTATTTTAAATTATATGGGTCAAAAATGTGGGCGTCCATTTTTCCCCTACATTTTTCAGATGTAGTATTTATTGCACAATATATATTAATAGTACATTTGATATTTTAAATCATAAATCATGTTGTTGAAATCAACATTCTGTGGTGTTGAAGGCTCTGCTGGATACTTAGAAGGAGCAATAAAGTGTTACTAAACTGCCCTGTTAAAGGCAGTTTAGCGGCCCTCATATTGCTGTGTTGATCGTGGCTGGCAGTCTTTGATTGTTCTCATGAAATGCTTGCTGTTTATTGCACAATCCACAACACCTATTTGTAGTATGACATTTTAACTGCTGCTTTTACACCAGAGCTTTAATAACAGAGCTGTACTGAATGCATGCAGAGGCTGAATTCTTTTGTTCGCTCTAAGCTATTTAAATGATCCATGATTACTACATATTTCTACATATTGATTACATATGAGATATGTCCTAGTTTAGATGCACGCTATAAAGAAACATTATTTCTGATAAACAGAGCAGAAGTAAAGTTGATTCACATGTGAAGGCTACGTTTTTGATAGTTCCTCTGAGTAAAAAAATGCACACTAAATGCCTTATATGTTAACGAGAGGGAGGATCTAAGAGCAAAAAGCAGAGTTGAAAAGTTCATGATTTAGAAGTTCAGCTTAGGTTATTCAGTCGGGGGATGAGTGATGCCCCCACATACACTATGTAAACAGTCTGCATGTTCAGCTTGATAAATACAAGGGAATGTTTAAGAATATGGATATTATACAACAGCGCATATATATATATGAATAGACTTGTGAGGTAGATAGATTTGACATACAGTACTGTTTGGTTTTGGTGAGTAGTGTTCATACCTGTAAGTGCTGTTGCAGTTGCTTTAATTTCCACAGGAGGCAGCATGTGGTGCTTAAAGACTTCTACAATAAACCCATGAGGCTGTGCAGGGGTTGATGGGTAAAGCCTGTGGAGCACAAAGGCTCCGGCAGATAAGACTGTTGTGTGTCCCCATGGTGAATCAATATTTTTCATCGTCGCAGCTTAGCGAGAAAAAGGAGAAGGAGGAGTTGGATTTCACAGCCAGAGAGCGTGACATTTCTGCAGACAGCTCGCTCAGCCTCACAAAGTATCAGAAAGCTCTATGTCGCTCAGATTTCCGAACGAACACTTTGCTGTGGTGTTTTTTCTCCTACTGTGGATGAGTTACACTTGCTGTAAATTACACTCGTGGATAATAAATAAAGAAAAAAACAAACTGTGAAGGTAAAAGTTTCAGCAAGTGCAAATTGACTGGTTTGGATATCTGAAAGCGCCCGTAGCTGTTTTCTCATCGTAAATCTCACAGTGCAAAAAGTATTGCTTTTTTATCCACTTCTTTCAATAATAGGAACTTCAAATGACTGGTTTAATCTAAATTCAAACCCTGAAATTGAAGTAATGTACCTCAGAGTACATCTAATTTACTTAATCATGTGTGTAAATCACTGATCTTTAACTCTCTATGTGGTACTCTTATTAAAATGGAAATGGTAATGTTATTAAAAGTGTTAAAAGAAATGGTTCTGACACATCTTTGAAATGAAAGCGCTTGAAAATGCCTTCAACCTCTTCCTTTCTTTTCTTGGTGGAACTAGATTTACTTTTTAGCTCCATAAATTAAAATGGGCAGGTTCATTTCTCATTATTATTCTAAATTTCTCCATCTCATGACTTATAATAACCTAACTTAAAATATATATATATATATATATATATCTTTTGTATTTGTATTTTGCATAAAGCTAATATGGGCTACTGTATTTATCAGATGACTATAATAAATCTCTGTCAAGAAGTAGACTTGGATGCCTGAGAGTGTTATAAGGTCAGGAAGAGATAAAAGATCAAAATAATATTTACATTGATAGCATACATCCATTTAATAATATAAAATCCATTTTAATTTTATAAATAATGCATTCTTTGTGGTCCTTGACTGACCTCATAGTTATTTGAAGGTTTATAGTGTCTGTGCGCTTTTATTATGGAAAAATGTTAAAATTTAAAATTTTATTTTATTATATGTGTTATCGAGTGCAATAAAAAACTCAGGTGTAGTGGTTTTCATTCAAGAGTCTTTTTAAAGCTAAAGTGCTACAACATTAACAATCATTTCCAAGCTCAAAACCATCCATAGGTGCAGTGATTGTGTCACTTATATCAAAGAAATTAGCTTGATTTTAATCAGTGATTGAAAATTGAACAGCAAAATATAATTTGCTTCTCTGCTTCAGATAAGCTGTATTTCAAGTTGTGATTGTGTTTAACTCACCATCACGGCTGGAAATGGAAGCATTTGGAATGTGATTATAGATCATCATACTTTAAAAACCATAAAAACTTTCTGATCAATAGATTGCAAGCAAAAAATAGATGCAGTGTAGCCTGTAATAAGCTGATATCAAGTTATTGTTTACATCTTGCTAGTCCACAAATAGCAGTCATTCAGATAACAGCTTGCCGGTCAATATCTCTCATCTTCAGTTGCATTCATGCACAATAAACGGCAAAGGATAATGCTTTTTGGAGCTTGACAGCCACTTGTCACCGTGCACTTTCATTGTGCTTAATACTTATTATAATCCAAACTCTGCTGTAGTGTTCCTCAATAACTAGATGGGACCATGGTCATATTTCACACCGTCATCTCATATCCGGTGTGAAACAAGCACCTTCTCTGTCATTCTGTGCCACAGCAGGCCTTCAGGGGCCCCTAGCCGACAACTGGAAGTGGCAGTTTGCCAGAGGTGCTGTTATTTTTTACTGCTGTCGATAAGACTCTGAACTGGCAGTAACCCATGACTATAGCTGATTGGTGAGACTCACCCATGGTCAAGTTATGGTGTGACAGGGCTATGATTAAAGAGCTCATGAAACTGGCCATGTTCAAGCTTGTGGTAAGATAACGTGGTCCATCAGTTTAAAGGTGTGAAGTTGCATGGTGTTGTGCTAATTGATGCTTTGATGTGATCATTTTGGAAATCTGTGTGAAGTTATACATCATTTTGATATTGTGCCAGACAGAATCATGCCACACTAAAGGTCAACTCGACTCTTCGGTGAACATTGGACCATTCCTAAGAGCCCGTCAGCTCTCTCTGATTGACTGCTCAGTTTAGCAAACCCGTGCAGAAAAAAAGTAATAAAAGAATGACTAAATAAAATGAAATTTAGTAATAAAGCAAATGGTAAACATAAGGCTGTTCTAATTTTACATCATCCTACCTAAGCATTGTAATATGGTAATATTTTCATGATTGATAAGTAATCAATATGTGTCGTATTCAAAAGTGTTCAAATAAAGCAGAATAATAAATAAGCACAGCCAATGCTCATCAATTGTGAGTGATCTACTATCAACACAGGCTCAAAATAGCTTAATATATGCATTTTTGGCTGTTAAATAATGATGCAAATACCAGTCATTTGACTAACACAAAGTAAATCATGTGTTTTAATACTCTCCTCACATGAATTTTGCATTCGAAGGGAAATTCCTACAAATGGATGTTCCAAAAGGTGCTTTTTAATGTTAATTCCTCCCTTTGCATCTTGAGTGAAACCTGACATTTTTAATGCCAAAAAGAAGGTTTGCACTGGTGCAAGCTGTAGTTAACCTGGCCCATAGGATGTTACAGTACTTCCTCTCATTCAGTCAAAAACTATACATTTGGTTAGCCATTGGTTTTGTGGTATGTTAAGGCTCAACTTTTTAGCCCAGATGCACATGACTTGAGGTGACAACGCATCATGCATGAAAATGTATATAGCTACAGTTGCAGCCTTTTTATTGCAGGAAGAGGGTTTCTCAAAAAGGCACGATCATATTTGGTGGTCAAGACATTTTATTTTGTTAGTCCACTTATATTATAAGTAAGTTTGTAACTACATGTAATTTTGTAACTACATTAATTTGCTACAACATCTAGACTGATAGGATAGGTTTAGGGTTAGAATAAGTTGGCATATACTTGCAGTTTTTTAAGTTTTTCATAGTCAGTATGTAGTGGACCAATTTAAAAAAAAGTGTTAAAAGTTATCTGTAGCTGCAAAATTTCTTTACCGTTAGTAGAATGTCTAAATTGTACTATTAAAATAAAGGGTCCCACTTTATATTAAGTGTCCCTAGTACCTTGGTACTAGATGTGTACTGTTTGTAGTATGTACTGTAACCACAGTGTAAGTGGTACATTGTAAAAGGACATTGGTAACAACACTTGTCTTACACAATGTGTAACAGGACTAACAGCCCTTTTTGGTAAATAAAGTGTTAAACTTTATATTAAGTAGTACAATTGCTATAGATTTAGTATGTAATTACTCTGATGTTACACAGCAGCGGGCAGTAAATTGGGCTTTACTTATAAATTGTGGTCGGTGTCCAGATTGTTACACTTTATATTAAGTGGGCAGTTCCTGAGGAGTTACCACGTATATACACTGGTATTACAGGGGTGCTCCAACTCCTCCCACTTTACATATCCCTAAACCTACCCAACTACACCCCCTGATCACCCCCTGTTCCTGTTACTCTTATACATACTGCTGTTACAAAATGTAGCTAGTTCCTGTTACACGACTACTTAGTGAAGTGAAAAAGTGTTGTTACCAATGCCCTGTTACACATTTGTAGTTACAGAAATATTACCTCTGTAGATACTATGTAGCAATGTGTACTGACACTGTGGTTACATACTACATACACATCTAGTTACTAAGGAAGTACACAGGTATTAGGGACACTTAATATAAAGTGGGTCCAAATAAAGTGTTACTTAATGTGTGTTTTGAGCTAATATATTATTTACATCACTAATTGGAATTGATAACAAACATTAATTCAATTTAGCAACCCTGGAAAATGTTTGTCCTTGAGTAATTTTGCAATAATTGGATATACTTGTTGCACTGAACAGTTCAAAAATGGAAGCAAATGAATTCATAAATGTCCATAAGCCATATAATTTCCTTAGCATTTGTCTAGGATGTCCAAGAAGGTGGATTACAATCAGTTTGTTACTGTTGAGAAAATTAACAGCTGTACTGAAATTGTTGTGCAATATCCTGCAGCAGAGAACAAAAACATCTGGTCGACACTGTATTATGAAAGAATGAATCTCAAAATGAATATATTATTCACTTAGAGTCTATATCGATTATAGATTGCATGCCTGTGGTACAGTTGTTATGTAATAAGTGATTTCTTACTGAGCTATTGTTCTAATGGGAAATGATTAATAATACCAAACTACAGGCATCTTGGGTATGAAACAGTTGAAGAATTAAACTTTTTTATAGAGTAATTTCAAAATACACATTCTTATATGATACTGTGCAAAGAAGATCAATATCCAAAATCTATTCGCGTGATATGCTTGGCAGGTTTTTTTTTTTTTTCACATGCACAGATAAAGAGAAGAGCTTCTCTGCAGGAATACCAAAGCACCAATAGAACTTAAGGGAGCATTTCAAAATGCCTTCATCATTAACGGATCCCATGCTGCTAGAAGACTCAAACACCACACACTCTCTCCAGAGATGTGACCTTCTCACCGGTCCCCAGGCAGCCTTCCTCATTACCCTGCTCACCATACTCTTCCAGCGAAGACTTACATATAATGAAACCACGAGACTCCAGTTGCCATGTCAACTCTCCAAGTATGTTCCACAGGGAATTTCTCCAATCCAGGCGAGAGATGACATGTTAGATGTTATGTAAACGATTCATAAAAGGTATGGTTGCAGCTGGGTGGAATGGGCACAGTTGTTGTTATGCAGAAACCAATGCTTGGACTGAACAGTGGCCCACAAAGTACAGTAAATGAGCCTTTACCTGAGAGGGGGAGGGGAAGAAAATACTAAAGATGGCATTGTGAAATAAGTCCAGGTTAAAGAGTCTAGAGATAGCAAAGGCAAGCTTTTATAAACCCTTATTTATGGTTTTATCTTTTTGACACTATTAACTAGTTCATATGCTTAATTAAACCCATATTATTCCGTATATATTCCTTTAAAAATGTTGAATTCTTGGTGCTCATTGATCCTGAATACTCTTATTATATCACATAACTAAAAGCAGCTGAGGGAGACTTGCCAAGACTCCTTTTTAAAGGTGTTTAATTTAATGCAGGTCTGATAGGAATAAAGATGTCAGGACTAAACTCCAATGGAATAAATGTCAGACAAATGCAATTTAGTCCACAAAAATCCACTTTTAAACATTGCCGTTGGTTTGAATATCTTTTATCAGTTTTATTCCTATTTCTGAACAGGTTTTAAAGAGGGCATGAACCTTTCCATGTCTCCTACAAAACCAAATGATTAATTAATGTTCCATAGTCTTAATTACAAAGTCAGATCCATCGTGCGATACATGATACCGCATTGAGAAAACTACAGAAAACCTATGGCAAGGGTGTGCTGTTTTATCTGTCAAGAGTGTCTGTCGGTGATAGCCCAGAGCCAGCTGCTCTCCAGAAGAGCTCTGAGTCGTGCTAATAATACCGAGCTGGTATGGAGCCAGGCTCCAGGAGAAATGTGGGAATGATCAGGTAGGAGAGAAATGAACAGTGGAGAGTATATCGTAATTTTTCTTGAGGACATGCCCAGAAGTTCAGCTTTAAACTGTTAAAGCAACAGGTCTCAAACCTATTTTCTAAATCTTTGTTTAAAGAGAAAACTAAGAAGTTTCATTTTCATACAGGACAAAGAGATGGATTAAAAAGATCTGGGAAAATAATAATAATACACAATTAAAAAATAATAATAATAATAATAATAATAATTCCAAAATTAAAAACTAAAACCATCCCAAAATACATTCTGACTTAAAATGCCTCCAGTTGTCTTTTGTCTTGCGATACTTGTCTTGTAAATTTTGAGTTTCATTTTATGAGAAAGGGTCAATTTTGTATTACACAGTGAAGGTGGGTAAATGATCCTTAAAAACTGGCTAAGTGATTAAGAAAGAGATTGGTGAACGAGGCCACCAAGAGACCAGTACAGAAATCTGATGGAATTACAGACGGACTTTGAAGAAACTCTACATTCAGCTGTTGTCCAGGTGCTTCACCACTTAAAGTTTTATTAAGTGGGAGAGACAGCTACTGTTAAAAAACAAACAAACTCATATGACATTTTGGCTACAGTAGAAGCCATGTGGAGAATTATGAATCCAGCTGGAAGAAGGTTTTACAGTCCAATAAGACCAAAATTGAGTTTTTTGGCCATTAGACTAATTGCCAGATTTATGAGTGGGCTTGAAAAAGGCTGTCTGCAATTGGGAAAAATAACAGTGACCTGATAGCTAATGAAGACTTATTAGCAAGACTGTAATTGCTGCCGAAAGAGGCATCTACTAAATAATTACTGTAAAAAAAAAAAAAAAAAAAACAATCAAACAATTGTTAAACAATGGTTTAACAATCAAACGTGAACTAACAATGTGGATGTAGATACTTTTAGAAGCACTGTACAACAGGGGCCTCAAAGTATTTGTTTCAGTCACAAATATATGCCAGATACAAGAACAGTTTCTTTCCCCAGGCAGTCTACCTCATGAACAGTTAATATTTCTCCCATTTGTGCAATAAATATATGTTCAATAACCTGATGTTTATTTTATCACAGTACATCCTTCATCTTATTATTATTTCTAAGTATTACTGATGTGTACAAACAAATTCCTTTTATGTGCATATATAGGCTACTTGGCAAAAAAGCTCTTTCTGATTCTTATTATGTCATATAATGCCATTCATTTTAAATGATGCATTTGGGTCCACATTTTTGTCCATTTCTCGCTGTGACTCTCTCTTGGTGTTTAGTCTTTATCTTTGCCTCTGTAAGAATCAGGAAGAAAGATAGAAGTTGAAAAATCACCCGGTACAAGTTTGATCTGGTCCTTTAGGAGCGAAGGGCAACACGTTATTGGAAGGTAATAGAGATTGTAGTCTAACGTAAATCGATAAAATATGAGTTTTTATCATTGCGAAAGTGGATTTTCTTATATGAAATGTTGCGTCGTGAAATGCTCATCTCGCGACCGGTATCCATTAAAGCATCTCCGCATATCCGAAATCACCCGCGAGCGTCGCAGACAGTCCTGGACTCCACCTGGTCCCTCGGTTCTCTCGTATAATGCTGTAAGTCTTTTGTTTAGGACACGGGGATCATTTCACAACACTGCAAGTTTCCGATCGATTTTTTTATTTTTATTATTTTTTTGCTGCCATCGTGCTCAGAGCAGCAATGCTCAATTACTGAGGAGACTTTCTCGGCATGGCCCTTCGCCCACGCGTTTGCAAACCAAAGCACTGTTAAAGTAGACTACAGGGTACACTATTCTGCACTGGCCGTCGATATGCTCGAGCTGGACCATCGCCTCGCTCTCGACACTCCTGCATCCCTCTCGGCCAATCAGAGCGCGGCATCGTCCCGCCCCTCCCGGTTTCTTGAGAACACGTGATCCGAAGCGGTCTGGAAACCTGCCGCTCGCCTTCAGTGCGTTATTGTGGTTCACAGGTACAGAGGAATGGCCCTCTGCGAGACTCTGACAAACTCACGGCTCTCCACGAGCGCACGGAATGAGGACCGAGGACAGTCTCTCTAAGCCGCGCCTCAGTGGATGTTGTAACTTCGGCGTGTCACTCGAATGGGATATATGATTTTTTTGCCCCACTTCTGTTTCTTAAAAACATCCCTTGCGTCCTTTTGTTCTTGCCTTGCTTTTTGAACATCTCGCTTACCCACTTCCCTCCCGATACCATCCTTCCCCTGTCATCGCACCCAGACCTCTCTCATTCCGCATCTGCACCCTCTCGCTTCGGGCGGATCCTCGTTCTGGTCATCCAGAAACAACTGCTCCATGGGGCACCCTCCGTCCGTCGGAAAATGTCCCTCTCTTGGCTTCTAAGCGCACCGGCAAAGTTGACAACACTAGGACCAGGGCTGTCGTTGCGCGTCTGCGAGCAGTGTCGGGGGAACTGAGATGGGTGTCACGGTGGCGGCGGCCCTAAATGAGCCCCGAAGTCCGCACCAGTGGAGCCGGATAGTGGGACAGTGGGTATGGATTGCAGTCTTGTCCTTTCTCGCCACTTTCCCGGTGCAACAACTTGGCGCTTTCCCATCCTCACTCAGCGACTGTCAGACTCCGACAGGATGGAATTGCTCGGGTAAGATGTTCAAGAAGTCCGTTGGAGTGAATACGGAAGACGTCTGTTTATCGTACAAGTAGCATAAGTTAAGGACCTTTAAGGATCTACATTGATCTTAATGTGGGGTGAAGCGAGCTCTTGCAGTTCACTGCTCCTGTAAAGATGTTGAAGACCTGTTTCAGTTAGTCTACTGATGATCAAAACGAGCTGTTTGGTGGGTTACAGTAGGTTATAAACAATGTATTTATATCCTGCTTATCCTACTCGCTATATGTAAATAATGCTGTTTTAATTTGGCATAAAAATGAATACTTTCTCCCCCTCCATTAGCTATTCGCCTCAAAAAAGATAATAACCCAGTCGATCTATAATCGTTATTATTCACCGCAATAAAGTCAATGAACTGCCAACTGTTTTTGTTTTGCTTGTGGTTAATATGGCTCATTCTTGTTCGCACGGATGAAACCGTGATTAGTCTACTAACAGTCGCTGATACCACATTTCCTTCATTAATTGACCTGTTTTTCAAGTTCAGTGCGTTCAAGAGAAAACGGGTGCTTCTGCTTTAAACACACAAGCTTTCTCCCCTGAAAACACAAACACAGGCAGTTTATAAATGATATAAAAGTGGCCAGAAAAGCGACACTTATCGTCATTTTATCTATATCACATAGAAAGAAAATTAACTCTATAGTTCTTTATGTTAAGCGAACGGTCCCTCACTATCAGTTATTATTTCGTGATATTGTCACGACCAGCCGTGCGACTGGGTTGGTATGTTCAGTAGAGATTAACACTAACGTTAAATTGATCAGCAATTGATTGCAACGTCATAATTTGTGTAGAAAAAAAAATTACCTTTAGTGTTAGACAAGATTTTAAACTTCTCGTTCTTAAAGTTATTCAGCGGGTCAACAAGTGGCGATATTTTGGTAAAATGTTAAAGTTTGTCGTTTTGAAGAACGCGCGTGTATAAGACTCTTAATCCTTAGAATTAGAAGCATTACTTTGTTGGTAACAATTCCATCCAGCCGGCATAATAATCCGGAGCATCAGTTCGTTGTAGACTGGAATATTAAGTGGGTTTTGATTTAGATTGTGGCCGAACTCTCACCCTCGCAGTCAGGGCGCCGTTCAGATGACTGGGGATGCACGTGAAATAATCATCATGCGCGCCCTGAGGCGCGAGAGACGCTCGGAACTCGCCACATATTTCTGCTCAGTTTCCCGCCGTGGCGCCTGACTATCAATCAGCAGGTTACCGTGGGCAATTAGTTGTCGTTCCAAAACGTCTATCCTTGCCTCTTGCTTGCACTCTGGTTATACAACTCATGGCAATGGCATGCATGAGACGTGGGAAGCTCTACCACAGGCATGCCTGAAGGCCACTTTAGTGTTTCCATGATTTACAAAAAAGTGTTGAATTTTCCTAGTAAATACTGACTAAATGCGCACTCAAACAACCAGTGCCGATTAAAAAAACATAACACTAATTGCTGTATTCAAACAGGTTTACAGTTAATAGTCTGTTCGAACAGGTGTGGCCAGTGTTAGAAATTCTAAAGTGAGTTTTTAATTGCAGATCTGATTGTTAGGAGTGACATTTAAGGGCCTTTAGTGAGAGTTATTCAAACAGTTGTCAATTTTGACAAGCATTTTCAAAAAGTGTTTTTGTTTGTTTAACAAAAGTTAGTGGTGACCGGTGTTGTTTTGGAAAACATTTACAGGATTTTCATATTTATTAGTTTAGTTGTCCCTTCACATTATTGGTGAATCGGTGCAAACAAGAATGGCTATGTATTTGTACACTGCAGTGCATTTACAACAATAAGAGCGGTACCTGCAGCGTAATGGCATGAAACCTGACTTTCCAACTGACTGAATATAGTTTAAATTCCCAGCACAGAATTATGTGCTGGACACAGCAACAATGTCCAGCAAAACAAATGCAAGCCAGCTGTTTAGTCAACAGTCCTATCCTAAGGCCATTGGCAGTGGACATAAGTTGTGTGAATACTTTTGCAAACTAAGTGCCTTACTGATCTATCTTTTCTATTCATGATCAGGATTCAGCATCAACTTTCTATCAATTTTATGTAGCTACTGCCTCAAAAGTAAATCACTTTTATTTGTATTGCTCATGTCAATAGCTCTCTTTTGGAGAATTTTCTGCAGTGCTAGCTCACCAAGGGCTTTTGCATAACAATTTTAAAGGAGGCGAGACAAGCACAAACGTGGCGAGAAGAGACGGCAGACTTTTATGAATTTGAAGAGACACAACAAAATAAACTGCCAGTTTTTGGTAGTTCAATTTAAGTCTTAAAGTGATAGTTCATAAAAATTTTTTTTTAATTCTGTCATTATTTGCTGTCCCTCGTGTCATTACAAACCTGTAATGTATGGCTTTTCTTTGTCCACACAGTGAAAGACAATGTTGAGAATAAATGATAACAGTTTTAATTTTTAGGTAAACTTTTATTTTGGAAAGGAAAGGAAAAGGAAAGGACGTGACATGTGGCCAGGTATGGTTTCCCATACAAGGAATTTGTGCTCTGCATTTA
>JAUCMU010000151.1:10152667-10168536 GCA_032275025.1 Enteromius treurensis
CTGGTTATTCACTAACCCCACCAACAATCCCTGCCGGACCTGGGAATCGAACCTGCGACCTTTGGGTTACAAACCCATTAGGCCACGACTGCCCCGTTTTGAACATTTGTTGTCTGTTAGACTAGAGTTTTTTCATATTAGTTACAAAGTATTTATATTTGTTTTAAAACACGCTTATTCTACTTCTCTATCTCTTAATAGCAGAGAATACTGAGGTTTGAAATCAAGCTCTTTAATGGCCAGACAACTGGTCTGATGTCTCACAGAAGCTGTCTACACTTCACCTTTAGAATATTTGTGTCTCTGCCAGCTTGATTCTTTCAATTGTTCCCCTCGCTGGCAAGGGAGAAATAACAATCTGCATCTCCCCCGATACTCTCCCTTTTGGCACATTGTGAGACGTAACATTGGCTCACACTTCTCGTTTGTTTTGATAAAATTACGACACTCTTGAAGAGAGTGAGGAGACTTGCAATACCAGGTGTGTGAGCCAAGCAAAGTTTCCTATTTCAGTGCAGAATGAAGAAACAAGCAGCTGGAGGTACTGTAGCACTGGCAACACCCGTAATCAGGACTGTTAGAGCTCAGTTACTGATGAAGTGGATGTTGTTGGCTAATTATAATATTGGAGGTGGAATTTTTAATTAGCAGTCTTGTGTTCTTCACGTGTATTTGTAAGTTAAGAAGTTCTGCAGCACATTCACCTTGTCATTGTAAAGCTACAGCCGTAACTCACAACCTATTTGTTTTAAATTGCCTTCCATTAGCTACTAAATAGCTATTATGCAAAAGTGGCCAGGCCACAGGACAAATTATGCTGCTCCAAATACGTTCGAAAGCTGTTACCAAGGTTATAGTGATTACGTAGTTTTAATTTGAAATTTTATAGAATTTGTTGCTTTAGAACCTTAAACGGCTTGGTGGGAATCCTACATATTAGGCAGTATGCAAATATTTGGCCTTATAGGATTTCCAAAATTTGCAATGAGACAAAAATAGCGAGTGACAGAGTTTTTTTTCCCCATATCATATACCTATGTGTGACAAATTATCAAAATATATAAAACGTAAAATTGGTTCAATCCATCAGTTGATGAGTTTAAGTTGCCGAAATGTTTGGAGAAGTCTGATGTACATCAACGGCGAGAACAGTTGATTTCACTGGAAGATTGAATTGACATTTCTGATTAAACAATATGAGGTCTATAATAATATATTATTATGTTATACAGAATATTCATATTAAAATGAAACATAAATTAGTTGTGCACAAAAAATGGCTGCCTTAAAGGAAACTTTATAGTGTGTAGTTTGTTTTAATTATTAAAATAGTTTTGCTTATAGATGACCATTGTTCAGAGACAACTATTTTCCAAAGTAATTCTTAAAAGGTGCAAACAGTGGCGGGAGTTGGAGCAGGACTTACTGTTTTTGGGACCATTTGCAGATGAAGAAACTATGTGAAATTATAATTTAATTAAATTTTTATTAATTTAGTTTTATTTTGTTTTTGAAAATGTCAGTGGCACAGATATTACACAAATCCTTTAAATAGTATTTAAATATTAAAGAATTAAAAAATATTTATTGGTATGATTTTAGCTATGTTTGTTTAATTCTTCAAAAATATTATACATTCTATTACCTTCCTTTATATCTGTATTATGTACTTTTATACTTTAATGTGTTCCAGAATGTTTTTATATATAAGGCTGTTTGTTGGGAGGTTAAATATAGTGTTTGCCTTGCTAGTGACAGCTCCAAAAGAATCGACTCTGCAAAGCATTGTTGTGGATGGTCATGCATCAACTGTTATCTTGTTTATAGCTGTGTGTCATGCAGACTGTTTGCATGTCACATTTTCATATTCACATACCTTGAAGTTTATAAGACTCCTGTGTTTAAACCAAACTGCTTTTGTTCTTAGAGAAAGTCTATTTTGAACTGAGGAAGAGTTGCTTAAACTTGGTTTTGTAGGTTGTCAGATAGTAAAGCCTCTTAGGATGATAGGATGTAATTTCCTGTTTGGCTGCTCTAATCATTGCTTTGTGACTTCAAGGAATGACTTTGAGGAATTTTTATTGAAATTTTTTAGGATGTTGTTTTTTTTTTTTTCACGCTCTTGTCCACACACATACAGTGCTTTCTTCACAAAGGAAAGGAAAACAGATCTTATCTCTCCGTGTAGACAGCTATTGAAAGATTGTACTGCCAGAAAGACTTTAAAGAGAGCAGAACAAAATTCCTTTCTGCTCATTGTAACTCACCCCTGCTCAAAAAGCATTTTAAACAGACTACCAAAAGCGTATTTCCAGTTAATCAAATTATCTGACTGATGTTTTGGTTAAGTTTAAAATCTGGTTAAGTATTTAGAGGCTTTTAAGTGTCCTTGATGAAGAAATTACCGTAATAAAATTGCAAGGAGGCCACTGTCTGTTTCCAGAACTCATTTCCTCTTGCGTGACCTGATAACTTTCCTCAGTCTCTGTTTTTACTTTCCTGTCCTAACCTGATATGGCTTTGAACTTTGCGATGGTCCAGACCAGAAGAACGTGGACCTCAGGGGGTACATAAGACGTGTTTTAAGAGTTACATAAAGCGATAGTTCACCACTACTTGAAGAAAGGAAGAAAGACGATTTGTTCCTGCTATGATGATTTATTCTGTGGAACATAAAATATATTTTGAAGGATGTTTCAGTTGTCCATACAATGAATGTCAGTGGGGTCCAATATATCTATACCTGAATATCTTTTCAAGGTCACTTGGTGTGTTGCTTACACAGTTTCTGAAACGGTGGCCCCCCGTGTGTTGTTTTTTAATGGAATGTGTTTTTTTCAGTGTCGCTACAGGATGCCACTGCTTTAGATTAATTAGACTGAATAGAAGGATTTTGTGTCTGGTGAGAGAAAAGCTCCCGTGACTCAGATCTCCATGTTCCTCTGCGATCCATTACACCACTTCCCCCTCCTGCTCTTGTTGCCAAGTGCCTAGTTGAATACTGCACGTTTCAGACATGCACTCAAATGTGTCTACCTGTGTTGTGAGGTCAAACTGTATTATGACACGGTTACAGAAGGGCAGCCAAGCAGTAGAGGTGTGACAAAATGCCTTGCATCTGTATGCCTTTGCAGAGGGAGTGCTTGCATTAATAATGCAAGAAGATGCATCATGTCTGCTCAAACCGGAGAGCAATGTGCCACATTAGATTCTTGAGCCAAGTGGATCCTAAATGCAACTTTCAGAATGATTATTTGTTTGTTGGATAGTAAAGTTGCATAGCTGATGTTAGTAAAATATATATTTTTCTCATTTATCGTATGCTGTTAGCCTATACATTGAATATGAATAGGGTTGCAATGAATGATATTTGAACTAACAAATGTTTTTCCACAGAAGAAATTAAGTAACTTTTTTTTTTTTTTTTTTGTGCATTATGCCTTTAAGCCAAGTGATTTAGGATTACTACTGATGCCGCCTCAAAATGGGAGGAAAATGTTTTGTGTAAAAAGTATTAGATTCAAATTAAGGCATGAATTTTTATTTTATCAGTAAGCCAAGGGATTGACAATGGTTCTGACTAATTAGCTTTGGCAAATACTCTGACTATTTGTTGCTTCAGTAGGCTGAATTGATTGAATGTCAGTTTATCACAGCTCCTTAAATACAAGATGTGAACAAGATGAATTTTAATGAATTATTCCTGCTGCAAAACATGAACAACTATTCATTTTACACGAGGGATTTATGCACATACCAAGAGCCGGCATCATTTCTCAAGGTCTCCAAAACTGAGTCTGGGCCACACAATGTGAATTTTGCACATGTCTCGCAGACTACTATTTTTTAAGCCAGCTTGTAGCGTCTGAGGTGCATTGATATTTTTTTTTAGCTGAAATGCAACTAAGCCACAAGGTTATGTAAGACATATTTCCAAGCTGTATGTGGCCCTTTAGCAGGGGCCTAAAGTAGCTACGTGTCCTCTGGTGTTGTCGTTACAATGAGCAATGTTCTGGTTCTTCCTAGCCTCCAGGCCTCACCGGATAACACAGGGTAAAAATACTGTGTAGCACTTGCAAGAAGCTTATTTGCCTTGACAGCAAAAATCCCAGGGCACTTGAGCAGACCCACTGTTTTGTGTCGTATAGTCTTATTATGATGATATATGGCGCTTTGAGTCGAAATATATGCCGGTAATGTGGAATGTATCACTGAGATATTATTCTTTGCATAATGTTTGTGTAGGTTTTTTTTTTATGTTAAACAAATGATAGATGCTTTTTTCTTGCATAATTATAAAAGGTAACAGATAAGGGCTAAATGATGTAGTGCCTAATGGGTAAGCTCATTATTTCGGGAGCTTAATTGTTAAATGAACAGCAGTCAGCTTTTGTACGCCGAATAGTAAAATTAGGTTTTGACTCAGCGGTGGCCTGTTTTTGAAACAACTCATTGTAATCATCTTAATGAACCCTTGTGGACTTTAACTGTCTATGAGCTCTTGATTTTTGATGAAGTGCGATTTTTCGCAATCTGTCCGGCTCCTCAGCAAAACAGAAATATTTCGCAGAGCCTGTACTCAGCTTATTATTAAAGCTGAATAAGGTTCTCATGCGGAGATTCCAAGAAGTTCACCATGTGCTGATTCATTATTCCTCCATAAGCACTTGTTTTATTCCCGATAAGAAAATGTCTCAAGAGTAAAATATGGTCTTGGCGAATGGAGGTGCTTAACACAACTTGATGAACCCTTCAGAAGCCTTGCCAGCCTGCTTGCTGGGTGACGTGTTCGCACCGTTCGTTCTGCTTACTTATTTTTATCAGAAGTGTTTGAAAAAACATTATCTTGCTTGTGCTGGTTGTGTCTTGACACTGCTGTGTTTATGCATAAATTCATGGTATTTCTTTGGCTCTTCATGTTGTTGCAGGGGATGATGACCGGGACACAGATCTCTTCCTTTGTGACACCAACACTTGCAAGTTCGACGGCGAGTGTCTCAGAATTGGGGACATAATAACATGTATATGCAACTTCAAGGTAAGAATAATTTAGGTTTCATCAATACGGTAGATTAAGTAA
The DNA here is from genome assembly GCA_032275025.1 of Enteromius treurensis. Lineage (NCBI taxonomy): Eukaryota > Metazoa > Chordata > Actinopteri > Cypriniformes > Cyprinidae > Enteromius > Enteromius treurensis. The sequence continues at coordinate 10,157,748 of JAUCMU010000151.1, forward strand.
TTCAAAAATAAAATTACTTGCATTTATTTATTGTTTGTTTAGTTGGTTGGTTGTATGCTGTTTAAATTTTAGACTTTTACTATTTACATTTATTATTATTAATTTTATTTTATGGTTTTGTTTCTGCTTTACACAAACCAAGTTATAAGGCTCTTCATAATCTTTCCTTGCAAAAACTTACATAAAGTAGAAACAAAACTTTAAAAAGGAAAAATAATAAATGTATTTTAATACATGTATAATGTTTTAAATGGATGAGCCACACAAATCAGAACCTTTTATGTAACCATGAAATCAGAACCAACATTTATCATTTTCTTTACTCATGTTGCAGTGTTTGTTTATTTATTTTAAATGCATGACCCCATACTTTTTAATTAAAGAAATGAACATGTTGATTTGTATACCATTGGGTGGTTATGCAATGAGGTTGTCCAATACAGAAAGTCACACTAAAGAAGAATTGTGCTAAACCTACTATTAAATACCATTAAATTAAAGCCAAAATGGCAAAAAACAGATATATATATATATATTTTAAATAACATATTTCAAATCTGCAACAAAATCTAAAATTAACTGCCACATGAATGTTGTTTCTTATGTTGAAATATTTTTCAGGCTAGACCAGCCAATGCACATACATAGTCATAACACACTTGACACTGCACAAGAGCATTGGCTGGTCTAGCCTCAGGTTTCTATGGGAACCAGAGCTTCTAAGCACATATATAGATAGATATATATACATAAATGCCTCATCAGCGACTGTTTCTATGGGTGGTGATATATTGATATATTGTAGCGGTCTGACTTGACGTCCTTTCACTGTTCCAACATGGCACCCACATCTACATGCCTGGGGTTCTAGGTAAAAAAAGAATAAGCAGTAAACGTTAAAACCGTTTGTACTAAAAACCCGTATGTTCATAAGTTAGACAATACATTAAAATAACATGATACGACACACCAATTTTCAATATCAAGCATCATAACTAACTGTTTTGTACAGCTGAAAATCTGGATGCTGATGAGACTGGAACCTAAACCCATAAAATTAGCAAATGGCCTGTTTTTACTTCAAGAAAAAGGTAGATAAACTGCAGTCATACTTCACAGTACTGTGATAGGTCCACATATTTTGATCAACTTTCACTATTTAACTCTAAATGTTTAAAATGCTTTGAATATTTGTTAACTCTAATTTGGAATATTTTTGAAATATTCAAGCATTTGTCATTTATTAAGCAGCCACGATGCTTGCCCAAACCCTACTTCGATTACAACCAGTAACTGAATACAGAATTATTGTGCAGTCTGATTTAATAAAAAATTGTTTGAATCTTCCCAGATCTTTTTACAGTTGTTTTTAAAATTTTAAAACCAATGGCATTTTGGAGGTAGAAAATAATATGCGTCTACTACATAATACATACTACATGACAACAGTAATTTCAACTATTCTTCGGTATATCTGCCTTTTGCTGTTTTCAGTCTAAATGATTTTTAAGAGGACTACTAGAAAGTGGCCTGCTTTGGCCTTGAGATCAGAGTGAAATGAAGATGGAGAGAGTCGGTCCTAATAACATCTGAGTTTGGTCTAAATGAAAATGCATTAGAGTCCCTCCAAGGCACTGAGCGCATAGGCACTCAATGAGTCTGTTATTTTTATCCCGGGCTTGCGAAGGCACATTAGTTTCTTTGGCGAGATAAATAGCATTACCTGTTTGTCCCCCTCCCTTCGTCGTATTTTTTTTTTTGGTGCAAATAGGACTCAGACTCATGTTGGTGCTGTATTTTTTAGGACAAACCCTATTCTGTGTCTGGCCTCACTGGGTCACATTGTTTTAATTTGTTTTTAAGTGAGGCACTAATGCCATTGGCGAGAATAGGAACGGCTTGATTTAGGCATCCTGGACTGTGTGCCACATTTGCGCAAGTGAAACTCTGGCGTCAGCTAGATTAAACCTAATAATGGTCAATGTCTTTATTTCAATTAGTGAAATAATTCATCAAAGAAGGATCGTCAAGAGGCTTGAATCCCAAGCAAGTCTACAGTCACGGATGTAATGTTGCTGAAAAGAGGAAGAAGGTTTGATCTGCCTATGAATAGAGGTCATTCAGCCCCTGATGTTCATTTAGTGATGTTTATTCACCTCACACCGGCTCTCAGAGGCGCCTGGCACATCACTCATACTGTGATGTTTATTTAGGATTGGTTCTTTAATGGTTTTTTAAGTATTCATTATGTTTGGATGAATTTGACTACTTTCTGCATGGCTTACAAAAACAAGGGGTCTGAACATAGTTTCACTTTTAAGTGTGCCCTGTATGTAGCACTGAGAGAACAGTAGGAATGTTTTTACACTCATAAGTCTGCTGCATCATAATACACTGGATTCACTAATGGGGGCGGCAAATTGGAAGCTGTTTATACAGTAATAATTTTCTCTATTAAAATAATTTACCTAAATAAGAATGGTATATACATTACATAACAATTCAAATAATTAAGGTCTGTATATTTTATTTATTTATTTTGTATTTGTTTTATGTGAGTGTGTTATTAAAAGAAGGTGCTCTTTAAATCTGCATTTATTTAATCTCAAATACAGCAAAAGCAGTAATATTTTAAATAGTATTACAATTTAAAATAATGAACTTTTGAACAGTGGTGTTAAAGTAAGTGGTATATGATCTGTATTGATTGAAATCTTGAAAAATGGTAAAGTTTTAGTTATTATTACGTTTATTTACAGTATAGCAGATCCAACTCTGCTTTTCCTGATTTGTTTATTTTATGTTTTCTGTTTTTATGATCCATACATTTTTGAATAAGCGTGATGAAGTTCAAAAAAGAAGTGTGAAATGTAAAATTTAATCTAGCCAAGAAAAATTAATCAAGTGCACCAAAGCATCCCTGCGGCCAGTGGAAAGCAGAAACTGAGAGCAATGCAGAAATAAAAGTCATTTCATTTACTTGCAAAATACTTGCAAAAACTTTCTTTAGTACCTTATTGCATTGTGAGAGGTTGGTTAACCCCAAAATCAATTTAGCATTTTTTATGTGATTTTTACCTGCTGGGAAGTATGCAGTATAGCTCTCAGTTATATAATGCAATTTGCAGTATGTCTTTGGACCACTGAACAAGTTAACTTTGAAACCTGGGGACACAACGTGAATACCATAAATGGTTTTCCAAAACAAGTTTGATGCGGTGAGGTAAGGCTTCTCTATCAGACCTTATAATGGATAAGATTACTAAAGATGCATGTCTCTGACACAACAGCAGGACTTCTAAAACAGGGTGGCAGGTCAGTTTTAATCATCAGAGTGATTTTGTGTTGCGCTCAGGACAAAGACTAAGAAAACAGGGACAATGCATCTCTATTTCCTTACACTATTGAAAATTAAAGTCATAATGCTCCAGACATGGCTGCTGTCAACTGGTGGACGTCATTTGGAGTCTGCAGACTGTGAGGTAGAGTCATGATATCAAGGTCCCATCCAATCTGCCACAGACTCGATCACAAGCACACCATCTTGAATTGGTTTAGGATATTTTCAAGTGTTTTGACTTTTAGAGTCTTCTATAATACCTGGGGGAAACTGTCTTTCAGCATTTCTCACGACTTCAGTGCACTTACATGGCTCAGTGAAAGTATGAGATTTCAAATCTTTTGTCTTTGCCCATAGGCAGTATAGTGTGCAGAGGGTCATGCTAAGCACCCAAACTTTTTACTCTTGGTCTCTTGTATTCTTTTTGCCATTAAACTGTTCACCCAGAGATTTGTCATCATTTACCCACCCTCATGCTGTTTCAAGCCTGTTTGTCAACTGACAAAAAGCAAAGAAACATTGGACCCCATTGACATTCATTGTATGGTAAAAATAAAAATCTATTTTTAATTGAATGTTTCCCTATGACATGTATATATAAAATGTGAAAATGTAAAAATAATTGGAAACATTTCAAACTGTTTTATAAATATATTTCTAAAAGGCCTGCTGTTGAAACTTATCTGAAAATAAAGCAACAGAATGTGCAACTGCCTTGTAAGATGTTGCCCTCTTTCTAGCAAATCAATTGTCCTCATCTGGACATGTACCATCATGTCATAACGGATCGTGTTGTGATTCTGCATGTTCAGTCATGCTCGTACTGATGACTCACTGTGTTATGACACCTCTGATCCAAAGCTCTGATGCTCAGTCATTCATGTGCACTTTCATTGCTTTCTCGCGTGATTCATTCTAATGGGGGGTTATTGCTTAGCCACAGACTGCCTAGGCTTTTAGTTTTTTGGCTTGTTTGCAAGCTAGTTTACGGCATTGTCCCTTGCCTGATGATGTGTGGTCTTGATTCAGTTTAACTTGACTAATCAATTATCGCAGCCATCTTCTCTCTGCTTGACTCGTTTCTCACACACTCTGATTCTTTCCGGCCATCCTCGGATGACTGAGGTGTTGCCTTTTCAAAATGGCTGTGGCCCGGCTGTCGTTTGAGTTTCTAGCCAAGGTGCAGCATTCAAGAGCAAAGCAGCATCTCCTTCAGCTCTCCTTTAGCGTGAACTCTGGGAATGAACTCGCAGGGCGCGCAGACAGTGGCAGAAGGTGGACGCCTCCCCTCTGGGCCTTCGGCTGGCCATCATAGGAACCATTTTCAGCCAGACCTCTTTGCATATATTTCCATGTATTTGTGAACCTTTTATCCTCAAGTCACATGATTTCAACGTGGCTGGAGACAGATTAAAAGTGGGGCTTTATTCCCTGGTGCCATTAGAGAGTCCTACAAGACTACGACCATGAATCATGTTGTACAGGTGCAATGCTAAAATGTTCTTGGAGTGCCCGCAACTGAAGTAAGATTGCCTTGTCTTTTTGTTCTTAGTCTTTTTTTGTTTGTTTGTTTGTTTCAGTGTTTCCACAAAGGAACAAACTTAAAAGTAACCAAATTAAATTGAATCTACAGTCCTTTATTAATAGATTATACAGAATGTATTTATAATTTAGCTTATGTGTGGTCTCAGTTGGGTTTATTGACTGCTTCATATTTTGTAGAGGTTCTTCCAGTTAAAATTCAGAGTCATTTTAGAAATGTGTTTAAAAATTTAGTGTTTAAATTCTAGCCAGTGGCAGATGGACAGTGTGTTTGGAACCTGTTTAAAAATCATTATTTTGGCGATTGCGTTTGCTGCTAGTGGTGTAGAAATTTCCTTTAAATAACTATTAAAAGAGAAGCACATTTGAATCATTTTGTATGAAGCAGTAGTCTTTGACCAGCATTTCATGGTCGCCCATACATGAGTTTTTTCCATTCAACCTATTTAAAAAAAATAAAACCCTAGGGTCTTTATTTCACGTCTATCACCCCTAATAGCTTCTCTCCATGAGCTGCCACAGGAGATAACTTCCACCAATATATCAAAAATGAAGCAATTAAAATCAGGAAGGAAGTTATTTCAGGGTGGAATTAGGTCCAGTTTCCTGTTAAAAGTCTGGTGGGATTGAAAATGCAGTCATACCGGCAGCACCTGTTTTTTTTCCTCCTGGCTATGTGTCATATATCCATGTACACACACGGACCCTCGGCTGGCATGTGCTAGACATGAGACCGGTTGACAGGTTGGCAGCTGGAAAGTCTGTGGTGTGGGGATTTTACCCAAGTAGGTGAGGTTGGCTTGAGCCTGATGCCACTCAGGATAGCAGCATCTGTATCAGTCCCCGCGCGGCTCCCCTCAGCCTGTCAGACGCTATTACCGAAAAGCCGTCTCCCCTGACAGGGCCCGGGAGCTCCTCGCTGGGAAGAGCGTCGCTCTAATCAAGAGCAGACTGCCAAGCGGTTAAGGAGGGAGGCAGGAGCCTTACCGCCCTCCCCACTAGCCTCCCCCCCACCCTCATCAGAGGTGAAAGGCACGTACACGGGCATCCTGGGAATGGGGAATGTCACTCAGTCACACAATGGCAGGCACATCTCTGTGTGAGGGGGCGCAAAAATACATCATCTGGTGAGACATGCACCAGATTCTTGTTTGTGCCTCTCTGGAATTTCGTGCCTGATCTGTTTCTATTTTTTTCTCTCCCATGACCCTACTGGCCACCCTCCCTGAGAGCTGTCACAGATAATGTGCTTCTTTAAGAAAGAAAGCGTTGAGTCCAAATGCACTAAGATGCAGTTGCTCTCTTACTTTTCCAGATAAGACTGTAGTTAAATTAGTATCGCGGGTTCAGTACAAGCTAAGCCCATTCGACAGTGATGTGGCAACACTTACAACGGAAGTGAATGGTGCCAGTTCTAGTGGATTTAAAAGCAGCAGTGTCAAGCTTAAAAGCATTTATATAAATAATACATATAATAATTAATCTTGTATTTGATGTTGTTTAATTAACATCAGCCAATATGTTTTACTTCTAAGCTTCTAGAAAAGTGCTTTTATTTTGACAGCGATATCTTTAGAGATTAACCATCTTCATTAGTTAACCTTCTTAGTTTAATAGCTCTGTAATTTCTCAAAACTTTTTTAAAACAAAGACTGTAAATGGTAAATGAATAAGTAGTGATGCAACACATTTCGGCAACCAAACAATATCCAAAAATGAATTTTTGGTTTTGATCAAAACAGGAGCTTCAAAATAATTGACCAAAACTGTCAAGCTTAGTGTTTTTAGAGTTCTTGACACTAGGCTTGGGTTAGCAACATTGTTTTCTTATTTTTAATCTATCTCCATTTTTATCAACGATGATGTTTTAGTCTGTGTCTGATGCTTATTGATATATGTTCTATATTAATATATTAAATAAAGTGATACCATCCACTACCTTGCTCTTGATATATGCATCGACATCAGCCACAATCTAATCCATATCGATTACTTCCATTGTAACAAGATTTTTTCATGTGTGAATTCAATCTGTTGACCTCAAATTTTACTGAATTAAAATATTCTTTTAAATTAATCATTCTGGGTAGCTGTCACAAACCTTACCCCATGATGCATATCTCCAGTCTGTCAACTGAAGCAAGCAATATTTTGAAATGATGAGAGAACAAATCGCATGTGAATGAACATGCACCCTCGTGTCCTTGTACGAGACTGTCCTGTTCACATTTCTCCACTGGTTTGAGGTCAACTCATCCCTTTGGTACGGAACTAATGATCTGACAGAAAGGCCCAGTTTTCCATCGTCATTCCCTGGAGCTTTTACTCTGTCACAAACGCTGTGCCAGACATCCATCACTCCACAGGGCCAGCTGACAGGGCCACTCAAAGACGCTATCTCTGTCTTTTGTCACGAACCACAGGTGTTCCAAGTGCCTGGAACATTAAGTCGTTTTAGCGCAAGTGCCACTCGTGACGTCTGAGATTTGTCGATTGCAAGGTACGGGCAGTTTTGTGTTTTCCAAGGAAACGGTGGTTGGAGTACCAAGGATGTCACTGGAATTCAAACAGGCGATGTCCTGACTTGTTTCTCCGCTCCTCAGGGCTTCGACTCCATCTTTGACAGGTTTGTTCTCCTGATAAGGATCAGCTGATGTTACTGATACACAGCCGATAGGGTTTACGTTATCTTAATGGAAGAGGAAAAAAAAACAGGCGGCCAGACTTCTTGTCTGTGACTGTCTCTGTACATGTCAGATTGAGCTGTGCACGTGTGTGCACGCGATGTCTGTTTGCAGTCACAGCCGCTCACTCACGGTGCACTCTGAGCATCGTTCTGGCCTCTCATGTTTCTCGAGTCATGCTGTTTCAGCCCTCATAATGTGCCCAAGGGTGAAAAGAAATGCTACATAATGCCTAATGAATCAAATGGGTTATATCATGTTCCACAATGCATAATTAACTCGCTATGCCTGTTTCATCTCAAGCTGTTGTGTACCCACTGGAAAGTAGACAAGAACACACATTTGCTTTTCTTACTCCATATCGGATCAAGACTACTTTAGTGCTTCTCAGTCTGTTAGACCATATGGGAGTTTTACATCTGCACTCAAGATACTCCGCTGTTTTAAATATGACACTTGGATTTCACACTTCCTACCAGATATCCTTACAATTGTAGTTTCACTTCCTCACCGTGTTGCACAATAAACACAATTGACAGCTTAAATAAGATTCACTTGGCCCTACAAACCAGCTGTGCTTTCTTTCACCTGTTTGCTCTTAAGGGAGACGTTGCTACAGAGATTCCCATCCATGTTAAAATGTGTAATCTAATAGTAAATTGTATGAATATTATAAAAATGGTGGGTGTTTTTTTTCTCTCCCTGGAAAGCACAAAATTTAAATTGACAATTTGTTGGTGATATTTCTATAAAAGGCCCACTTCCATCCTGTTTTGGGGACATTAAGTACTATAAGGACAAATTCACCCATATGTCAGAGCCCAGGATCTGTCAAACATATTTTATTCGTTTGCAATTTTTCAACTCCAGAGAAAATTGTTTTATTCAGAAACTCTGATAATTCGCATTAGGTACAAACATTTTTTTTTTTTTTTTTTTTGCAATTTAGGTTATGATTTACTTCAAAACTATTTCTAATTCCAAAATTGATAGTAAATTATACAAATAATTGAATTAAAAGTGAATTTTGAAGTAGCAGGATGTACGTTTACTGTAAAACACATGCAACTTTTTAAATAGCAGTAGGCTAGGTGGTAGGCTATGTTTTGCTTTTTTGTTTTTTATATAACATGGTATCACATAAAAAAGAAACAAATAAACAAATCTATCTCGCTTTTATCATTTGGGGAAGAAAAAAAATTACAACAGCAATTTTCATTTTTACTTATATTTTAAACTATTAAAGTCCTCCAGACGTGGCTGGACCTGGATGACCTCTGAAAAAAGCACAAGCGTGCAGTATTCAAGTCTCTAGAGTGGTGTTTTCTTATAGTAGTGTGTTGTCTTAACATGTCAGCAACTGTTTCGGTAGTTTTCAGTGCTGTTAGCTTTTCCTCTTACAGAACTGTAGACGCACTACGCAGTCAGTCTTATTGAGAAATTGAGACAAACAGTTTCAGAGAAGGTTGGTTTGCTTAAATAGCTATTCAGTTTTGCTTTTCTTCAGAGTGCAAATGAGCAAGTCTGAAGTATGAGCGGAGATGTCGGATAGGCTAGGATGGATGGCTGGATTGAAGGAGGAAGTCGAAGGGGTGAATTCTGAGCACCTCAGAAAGTCGAAGAACGCAAGAAGAAACATGCAATCTAGTGTTTGACTGTGGAGGGGCTCATGTAGCTCATGTAGTTCCAGGTCCTAGAGTTTTTCATTTGAAAGGGGAGTGCCTAGTTCAGAAAACACTTTGACAAGAGTTGACAGTCCTGAATGAGAAGGTGGCGTGATGATGAGGAAGTCATCGAGAAGGTGAAGGACGTAGAGCAGCTTGTGATTATTAATTAGAATCTAACGTAAGGCCTCTGAAAGAGAACCAGAACTCCCAGAACTCCGGATGAATGGACATGTCTTTGAAAGCGCTGGTGATGTCTGCTTTTGAGAACCATGCTCTATGACCTGCTTTACAAATGAAAGTGATTGCTTGGTCAATGGATGGGTATTTCATGGAAAAGTCTGGGTCTGGGATGATGCTATTGATGCTAGGAATGTGCAAGCCTTGGGGAGAGGAAAGGTCTATGATTAGTCTCTTTTTCTGTGAGTATTTTCTGGTGGCGATGCCGATGGGACTGATCCTGAATGTAGAGAAAGGAGGTTCTTTGAATGGCCCTATCATAAATCCTTCTTGGATTTCTTTTGATAATATTGTGTTAAAGGTGTCTGGTTCAAGGAGAGGAGACTGAAGGTTGTGGGAGATGTGGGTAGTGACTGACTGTGTCATAATACCTGGATGAAAACCATTTTGTAGTACATTAATGAGGAAATCTACAAACTCTCTATTGGGATGATCTGACAAGGCTGTGGCCAGGGCTTTAACCTCAGTGGGTGTGCTGAGAAATTTTAGTAGTCATTCTAGAAGAGCAGTTGGGTTATGTGGGCAAGAATTCCGGCAGTGAGCACCACTACAGAAGGAGCAGGCGTGTAGGAGTCTGCAGTTGGAGAGTGAGCAGCAAGGTGGTTGATGTTATTGCATACCATTCTGACTCCTTGATATAGGATTGGCTGATCTCTTTTGTCTATGCTTTTGGCAATTGGAACATTGACTGTGGGACGTATGTCTAGGGGTTTTGGGATTATAGAAAGGGGTAGAGCTACTGAGGATAGCCTATTGAACAAGGATGACTTTTGTAGATTAAGGGGAGCAATCACTGTGCACATGGAAGCAGGATGTGACGGAGCTCTGCAAAGCTCACTGGAGAGTGAAGTACGTGCTTCAAAGATGCAACAGTAAAGTTTGGTATCAAGAGTGCCCTAGTATGTTCCTTAGTTAAACAGCTGTAAACGACCTGCTGCTTGGGTGGCAAAATGAACGTGGTAGCTGTAGAAGCCTGTCCCTCCGAAGCGGATGCCCATATCTAGAATGATAGACAGACAATTATCTAGCTTGGTTCTTTGGTCTGGGAAAGCAGAACATATTATGTCTCTATAAATATAGAAAGCTTGGGCAAATTCGGTAGGGGTAAGATCTTTAGAACTAGAATTAAAAGCGTGGCTAAGCTGCATGATGCCTTGGTTGTTTTGCAGCTCTCTGGGCTGGCTGATATTTATGAGGGATGGTTGGAGAATAGGGATGCTCCGATCACAATCGGCCGATCTGTAATGCGCGTTTTGTCAGTAAACGCGGTCCTGTAATAAGTGCTAAATGCAATCAGGTGCATGATTGTTCATTATCAG
>JAUCMU010000151.1:10181667-10219677 GCA_032275025.1 Enteromius treurensis
TGTATTATTGTAACTTCAACCTAAACGCACAGATGCCGCTATCGTGTTCATATACCATATCCAACCTTTAAGTTGAACGGTGGTTTGGAGTTAAAGTTAAACATCTTGCCTTACCCGTTTCATCGTCCTCATATGGTGCTAGAAACTGCGAGCTCGTTTTAGTAAAAAAAGGTGCCAATTTTGGCACATTTAGCTGCGTCTGTTTCCAGAGCTTTCCTCTTTTTAATTCTTGCTTTTTTCCGCGCCACCTTTGCTCTTTCTACTTTCCATCTTTCAACAGCTGATCCGGCCAGGAGAACTCTGCTGCGCTGACCTGGCGCTAACCCAGTGCACCGACGCGTTACGTCAGGGTGCGTCTGCCAATAATACAGGCAATTTTTATTTTTATTTTTTATAAACAATAGAGCCACCATTGGAGGCGGCACAGGGACAGCGGTAGCAGCGTATGATCAACCTAATGCCATGACTGAGCAATGGGCTGGCCCACGAAAAAAATTTAATAAAAAAAAAAGAAGAAGAAGAAGAAGAAAAGAATTAGACACCGGCCCTTGCGGCCCAAACATCCGACCGGCCCACCGGGAATTGTCCCGGTCCTCCCGATTAGCCACTCCGGGCCTGCTCTAACGGAGGCGGGAAATGCAATTGCTGTAAATATGAGAGCCTCTAACGGAGGTGGGGAATGCGATTCCTGTAAATATGAGAGCCTCTAACGGAGGCGGCGAATGCTATGGCTGTAAATATGAGAGCCTCTAACGGAGGTGGGAAATTCAATTGCTGTAAATATGAGAGCCTCTAAAGGAGGCAGGGAATGCAATTGCTGTAAATATGAGAGCCTCTAACGGAGGCGGGAAATTCAATTGCTGAAAAGATGAGAGCCTCTAACGGAGGAAGGCTCCCATATTTCCTGGTCCCCGCCTCCGTTAGAGGCTCCCATATTTCCTGGTCCCCGCCTCCGTTAGAGGCTCCCGTATTTCCTGGTCCCCTCCTCCGTTAGAGGCTCCAATATTTCTGGTCCCCCGCCTCCGTTAGAGGCTCCAAAATGTTCTGGTTCCCCGCCTCCGTTAGAGGCTCCCATATTTCCTGGTCCCCGCCTCCGTTAGAGGCTCCCGTATTTCCTGGTCCCCGCCTCCGTTAGAGGCTCCCGTATTTCCTGGTCCCCTCCTCCGTTAGAGGCCCCAATTTTCTGTTTCCCCGCCTCCGTCAGAGGCTTTAATTTACCATTGTATTGCATATTCTACAACCACCTGTTACTAACTTCGATTTCTGCTTCTCCTACAGGCAGCCAGTTGCCTGGACGACGAAAAAAACAAAAAAAAAAAACAAAAAAAAAACCTCCTCGCTCAATGCCTTCTTTTGGGCGCACAAATTTGGCTGCTTTCTTCCAAAGCTTTTTTGGGGAGCAGCCTGGGGACCGAGCCGAACTTCGAACCATTGCCCCTTTAGGGTTCTCACCACTAGGGTTCGGGGTTCGCCGTTCTCCCGGGCTCGCTCCCCTGACAGCACGCCAAATCCGCTTCTTATTTTATATGAGGAAGCGTGAACTATTGAATAAAATATGCATTATAGAATATGAAAAAAAAAAAATGGAACGCAAAAAAACGGTGTATCATTGATTAAACAGAGTGACTATTAATTAATAGACCTTTAAGGGATATTTCACCCAAAAATTAAAATTCTGTTATTAATTACTCACCCTCATGTCATTCATTCATCTTTTTTATGAAATTGTGGTTGTAACTGAAACATTGATTTGAATATAAATGGATTTAAATCATGTTTAAATCATTAAATGTATAAATCATTGCTCCAAAGCTGAACATTCGATAAAGAGCTGCTTTGACTTTGCCAAACAACATAAGACATTTGCAAGTTTTGTTTTCTATAATAGATTGTTTTTATATCTTTACCTTACCCAGCACAGTTTTTGTGTTTTGTTTTAACAAAATATCCTGGTATTATTGCAGTTTGATAAAGCACATGTGATTTTTGTATTGAAATGTATTCTCAGATTAGTATACGTCAATCCCATTGAATATTTATCTGGAAATTTTACTCATGCCCCAATAATTTTTACACCTTACAACTTTCAAAACTGTTTTATGGAGTTTTTTATTATGTTTTTTTAAACATTACAATCCATTGAACGCACTGTACCTCTATGCCTCAAAGCCTTGTTGTCATTCCTGTCAAAAATGAATGGCACCACCATGACCTATGGAAAAAGTTTTGTTATGGTAGGTAGCCAGGACTAATGTGGTCATACCAAACAGCCTAACATTGACCTGATAATAAACTGTGTTTTTGATGTTGTTGTTTAATTTAAGTTAATTGTATTGTTTATGTTTAAAGACAGTCTTGGAAAAGCACAAGAGCATCCACCTGAGAATCGTCTCATCAGATCTAATTCTCTTTTTTTGGGTTGCACAAGAAAAACAAATGGCAAGAGAGTGAGAGTTTTATTTCTGTTTTGGTTTAAATTTATTGTATTTATTTGTTGCTCTTTGCTTTTTAATTCAAGAAGTGAATATCTTCGTTCCATCGGTGAAGCAAGAAACGCCCAATTGTCTTCAATGATTAATCGCTGTATCACTTCAGCTGTCAAAACTGCAGCGGTACGGCTCCAGCAGCACTTCATTATTTCTAATTACTTCCAAATGTAATCCATTTACTGTGAATCCAGGGCTCTGCATCAAGGATCCATTATGTATTTAATTTTGGTAGATTTTCTATAATCGATACAGACAACACAGACACAGGAAGCAGTCTTTAAGGGAGTTGGCCTGTGTGCTTTGGGTTTTCGTTTGTGTATTTATTTGGTCTTTGCAGCTGCAGTCGACCGTGTTTGATCTTTCACATACAAATGGTTGTTAAGTCGTGCCTTAAACTGTTCTAAAATACTCTGTAGCTTTTACCAGAGGGAAATTAATGACCTCATGTTCCTGAGGTGACGACAGTCAGCTGCACAGCCGTCCGGGGTGAGGACCTTCCTCAGTCACCGTGGTATCACCATGGTAACAAGCTTAGAGGAATGAGAAAGAGAATAATCTAATCTCTCCGTTTCAGCTGCTGTGATAAAGACGGGCGCAGTGCCGCCTGGAATAGGAGGTGAAGACTAAGGAAAAGTGTCTGGCTGTGCTCAGAGTTTGTGTGCTTAACATTCAAGTTGAGTGTGAACATGTGCACTGTTTCTGTACTGCAGCCCTTACTGAGTCAGATGCACTGTTTATCAGTATGTGTCACTGTGGCTGGAAAAGGCTTTTAAACCAACGTGACGGATATAATTCATAAGTTCATCTGATAAAAAAGCCAGTTTGAAAAGGTTTCGGACTGGGAAAACCTGTCCGTAACTTAGCTTCAATGTGAGGGTGTTTTATCTTGGATTATTACGTTTATATACTACTTCTAAGGCTGAAACCTATTTTGAACCAATAATTAAAGGAGGGCACATTTTTATCTGTTAAACTGATATCAACATATGAGTTACTTCTATTGTTAAAATTTTGACCACCAACCTTAGTGTTACATACTTTATTTCCAGATTTTTGATGTAGAACCATTTCTAAAAAAAAGAATAGGCTCTGAATGTTACTTTATGCTTCTACTATTTATCATGATCATTTTCTTTTTCTAGTTGGTAAATGGTTAATTTGTAGTACCTAGTAATTCGACACAAATGAAAATGGATCATGCCTTGGGCAGACATAAAGTCAAGTCACTAAAATTATTTTATTCCGTTTCGTTTTAAAACAAATGATGTTTTCTGACAAAGAATTACTGAACTAAACAGAGAAGGAAAAAACACGCTGCTGTAACCTAATTGAATTTGGTGGAACGCTGTGCTTGATTAAATCAAGTAAATTCAAATCAATTTTTTGTACCCTTATTCTCCACAGCTGAGAGAAAAGCAGAATAAAAAAGGATTTAGTGCTTCCTTAATTTATGAAAATTGAAAATAACATTGAAAATGTAAATGACTTTATATTCCTCTTTTGTTCTTATCACAAACAAGACATAGATTCGCCCTTGTTGTCTTTGTAGCAAACCGTTTCAGAGACTAAGCTATTTCCAGCCCCAACAAGAGGAAAAATGCAATCATTTTATGGCAGCATCTACTCATTCGTGATTCGTTCCGAGCTCTGACAAATACCTCCGGAGTTATTAATATAGTCAGAGTCTTTGCAGATGAAATGTAAATCTCAGGCAAACGTGGAAGGTGCTGAATCAAATGAGACAAAGGTGTACTGGGGGCTACGTGAACCTCCTGTCGCTCAGAAATAAATGTGCTGTTTTAATGTGGGTCATTCTTGGGGCAGAAGGGGATTTCTATAAAAAAAAAATTTGGGGACATACAATATAATGATACGGGCAGGCTGGGGAGACTGAGAAAGTGGCAGAGCGGATGAACAGGAATCACACTAGACACAAAAAGATGAGCCGTTCACGGTAATGGTGGGATTATATGGAGATTAGCGTGCTAGACGGGTCAGGAGACATGATTGATGAGCCGTGGCAGGAAGTGGCAAAATAGCCTCAAGGTCACAAGAGAAAGTGAAAGAAAAGATTTTTGGCTTATGTCCACATGGCAGAGCCAAACAGTAGTCACACACAGAGATGTTTGAATTTCTTCTACCAATAGACAGAATAAATTCCATCAACATAGCATATGGAGATTTACAGTCCAGGAGACGAGAAAGAAAACGTAACGTATGGAGAGAAAGATATGAAATGCTAACACTAGAAACCTTTATACGGTAACTTGGGAAAATAGACTCGTTTTTCAGCGGCGGCATCTGTGAGGAGTATAATCCCTTTCCGGTCGTGGATCTTACGAGAACACTATTTTCTGACAACAGTGAGCTTCATTTCTTGAGTGCCACTAAAAACGAACCGACTGCAATCTGTTCTGGTTAAAATCAGTAAAGCATCAACCCTCAGCGGTGCAGAAATACCCATCATAACAGCAGTCTCCAGCTCCCAAATTACTGGAACTAGCTAAGCCTGAAGTCCTCAGAGACAAACCTCGGTGTTTGAAATGTAAACATCTAAGGGCTTGGTTGTTTATAGAGCCTTCAATTCTTAAAGGCTCATTTATCCTGGGATGCATCAGCAAAATCCGCTGAGGTTGTTGGTTTGTTTGACTGTCTTTGAATAGAAAGTGTAAAGGAGCAAAGAGGAGCTCTGCTGGGCTTGAGTCTGGAGTTTGCGCTGGAGCTGGAGGTGTTTTGGAATGGAAAAGATGTGCACATTTCTTTGTTGATGCCCGTAACATGGCAGGGCTTATTTTTGGCTTGAAGCATAAAAGTGTTGAGTACATGTTATCATTTGTTGTCCAGTTTCGTAAGACATTTGCAGCTGGTTTAAGAGACTACTAGTGGTTTTCTGAAAAAAAAAATCATGTTTAAAGTTTTAGTATTTTTAGACTTTTAATATAGTTCATAGTAAATGAATTTTTTAAAACCATTTATTTTAAGAGTTCTTTTTGTGGAAAGTATAGATTATTTCTTTTTAAGGATATTTTAGGCTTTTGTTCATTTTTTTTTTTTTTATATATATATAATTTATTTTTCACAACTTTTATGTTTGGAAAATCTCTTGTGAAAATGCTTTCATTTGTTTTCATTTGCTTTTCGTTTGTGCATTGGCTGTTGGGTGTTACAAGGTCCCTGGTGGGCACATGTTGTTAAAGGCCAATATCTAAATTTGGTTTAGGTCTCTGAGCAATGAATCCATATTCCTTTGAGTTGAGAAATGACCTTTATCTTGAAACAGAAAAACTAGTTGTTGTTCTACTGAGGTGGAAAATCTCACGTCGTCCTTACTAAATCATTCATCGTCAAATGAGTTCATAAGATCCGCTTCAGGGAAAATAACATTGCTCTTTTATAAATAGAAAATCAGAACAAAGTGAATGAAACATAGCATTTTTATGTAAGAGAACATATTAAACTAGTTCTGTCATATTTTATGCAGTCCTCTCTGGGATAGTCTTTAGCAGCTAGCTCTTGTTTACCAGCAGCTTGCTTTGCTCTACTGATTTGGATCTTTTCTAAAGATCAGCGGGTAAAACTGGAGTGAAAGATTGGCAGTGGGATTAGCGGGGCTCGATGGCAAAGACTGGCAACCACAGTGCTGGAACATTTCAGCTGCTCTCTGTGCCACCCCGTGGTGTCTGGGAGTTTAGATGGAAAGACAAGGCGCCAGGATCTTGCTGCTCGGACAGTCACAATCCACTGCAGCAGGGGATCTGCTAGAAGAAATGAGGGGCAAAAAGAGTATTTGATATAAATTGTGCAATATTTTATGTAACTGTACTAAAAATGTTTTTGTTTTTTTTTATCATTAAAAAGAAAAAAAAATGTAAGTAGGGCTTGAGCAAAAGGAACTGCATATTTTATCTCCATATTTCCTATAACTTAAGTACAGAATTTAGGAACGCATTTATTTATTTATTTTGATTATTGTTATTTGGATATTGCAACATTTTATGTAGATACTGAATATTTACTTGCATGCTCATTTCATCTATTTCATTTTATTTCATTCAACATTCATTCAATATTTAAAAACACTAATAGTTTAATAACAATGTTTAATGCGCTATTTAAAAAACAGTTAAACTGCAGTAATTACATAGAAAAAGCATTTTGTGTTCCCTAAGGAACCATAAACATTTTATTTCTTAGTGTAATGAACATTTTCATAATCCAAAAAACCTTTTTCTACTGTCAAGAACCTTTGCTCAATCCTTGAATGCTAAAGGTTCTTTATGGAACCTTCAGTGGAAATAAACAACATTTTATTTTTTAAGACTGTTAGCAAATATCTGCCTAAATTCCCTAGCATTTAAGACAATTGATTTTAGTTCAATTCTGGGTTTTTTTTTTTATATATATATATATAAAGGAGATAAATCTAGCAAAAACCTGCAAAGAGCCTCAAAATTCAGCTTTCTTTTTCCACAGCTAGGCATGTAAGAAATCCTTACAAAACGCTTTTATTTTTAATCTGGGACATCTTAGAGTCTAATATGAGATTTGTGGTTTAGTGAAGGTCATTCGGTGGGTTAGACACTAGTTGCTGTGGCCACTAATGCGAATGTTCATTTCAGCTTTGATCCTGGTCAGATCCCCTCATCAAGGCCAGCTTCTTAGCTTGCAGAAAGTGACACTTTATTGACTGCCCATCGACCGCTTAGCTGCTGGAGATGGTTTTTTTCTGTCCCTTTGTTTTTTTTTTTTGTCTCACTCAGTCTCTGTTTATGTCTCTCATCCTTCATCTGTTTTCGAACGCTCTCCATCATTGTCATATTTACTTTGTTGTATTGTTTCTTTCATTCTTTCTCTGAGCAACATACCACAAACACCATTTGAAGTTATCTCCATCAGGTTTTCCTCTCCTTTCTCATCATCCTCAACTCTTCATCTCTATTCCTTCTTTCCCCTGCACTCTTCTTCCATTATATTCCTGAGAGCGGCTCCATCGCGAGTGTTATTATGGGTGCCATCAGGGGGAAGATCATAGTCAGAGCCGGAGATCGGCACACGTGTTAGTTTGTGTGTGAATGGAAGAGGCTCTGAACCTTGCCACACATCTTGTGGGAGAATAATGGAGAGCTTTAGAAGTGATACAGCTGTATCAAATGCTAGTGAAATGGTGCTTATGTATTGGGTGTACATCTAACGTACAGTATATGTGATTCAATCGTAAGAGTCTTTCTGAGTGCTATTTTAAATATCTGTGTTTATTTAACATGGTTGATCCATGGTTGCAGTGTAATGACCCAGAGTGAAACCGATTCGTGGATCTTCTGCTGGAGATTTTACTGCTCAATGGAAGACTTTCATCGAGCAGCACTTAATCTGGTCAAAGCTGGAAAAAATGAAGTTTTAAGCCCTAATTCCTTTCCTAATTCTTCTTTCCTAATCCCTCGAAGAAGACCAGCCCGTTTCGGGGCCTCCTTTCCTGAATTTCACACATTCGCTCTTACTTCTCTTGCCAATTCAAACCCTCATCTGGCTTTCAAAGCGCTCTCCAAAAGCTGTCAACCAGTGGAAGAAAGGGGCCTCGGGAGCACTCCATAAAATTAGACACCTTCGCTCTGTGCCACCGACGTCAGTGTATTGCTGTAATTACATGCGCAAATGGGTCATTGGCAAGGTCTTCTATTCTGTCAGGTGTGGATAGAAGAGGCAAAGTGCCAAAGGTTTTTTATGACATGCTTTCCCCAATGGCACCAGGACTCTCAAACAGCCTTATTTGTGTGAAGTAGGCTTTAATGGACCCAGTGTGGTGAAGGCTTAGCTGATGTGACCACATGATTAGAGCATTGAGAGCCTGGTGCCATATTTATGGGACAAGTTTGCAGGTCATGTGTCAAAAAATACATCTTACAATATGTTTAGACATTATTTTAAGGATTTTAAAAAATATATGTTAGAGTACCCAAATACGAAACTGACCATTCCTTATTTTGTTGCACAAACACTTTGTGCCATATAAAAGCTATAAGCAATGTGTGGAAAACAGAACACCATAGCACCATTCCATAAATTTAGAAATCATTGACAGAAAAAAAGTCATATTACTACAATTCAAAAGGAGGAACAAGGCGGTTTTCATCACTTTGGAGATTCTCTTGAGAAAGTAAGAGGATTTTGTGGCTCATGTGTAAAACTTTAATGTCACATTCACCATGTAGAAGCGGCATCATTAGCTCATGGAGATCAGTGGAAATCCAAAGATCCTCTTTCAGGCTATCATCTTTCCGCTGTAAGCATTATGCTTTCTACATTCTCTATTGATTCAAAGATGTAATGTGTCCTCTCCATCTGTGGAGATTCACTTGACCTTTGTGTCCCTTAAGAGCTTACTGTGTTCTTGTCTCTTCTGGGAGTTATGGATGCAGGCTTTTCATTACATGTTGGGTTTTTTTTACCGTAGGCTAATACAATATTGCACTATAGTAGCATTGTATCTTCAAAACGCTAAATAATATACATGATATGATTTGACCTTTTGGGGTCCAGGGAGAGCTTTCTCATTATTCTCTTTGTTCACGCAAATGGGATGTTGAAAACCCCTTCCATTTTACAAATGGCGTGTGTGTGTGTGTTAATCTGAGCTGCTTTTCACTAGATGACCCTGGACTTACAGTATCATCCATCCATCCATTCAGTCAATGTGTGCGTTGCGATAAATACCACTCAAAAGAATCAAGTGGAATCTTTTCCGTCTCATGCTCATGCTCATGCATGAAACAGAATAATTTATCAATTTTGTGCAAATGGGGTAAAACAATGTACTCTGCAGAACAATCATATTAATAAGCAAAGCTAAGTTATATAATATCTGTTAGATAAAAGGATTGTTGAGGTTTTCGAAAAATGTCTTTTTAATACACAATTATGTGCTAAAAATAAACATAAAATAAGAATTGATAATAGCTCTAGTATTTAATTATCTGTTTATTAAGCTAACAAAAAAAGTATAGATTATGCTTTTGCACTCATTCGCACATTATTGGAAAACAAAATGAAATATTTTCTTTTTCTTGGTGCTATTTTCACTTCACATGTGATCTCAGTTCATGTAGAGCTTCTCTGACCCAGACTGGAATGCTAGGCACATTCTTGGTAAATATTTGTTGTGAAGGTCAGTTTCCATACACTGTGCAGGAGATGGGTGGCTTCATCCATCATCTGTCTGACAGCCCATGTTGTGCCCTAAATCCACCCCCACCTTCTCCTTAGTTTCTGCACAAGTAGGTTTGTCCCATTAAGAGCCATTTTCTTGGACACTCACCATCTGTCTTCTGTTCATTTGAGTATCTCCTTTCCTTCCACCATTTACAGCAAGACCTATTCCTCTGCTCAGTGTGCGCTCAGATTGCTACATTTGAATGTTTCATAACTTTAAATGCCTTTGCGTTATACATGAGAAGCACTTTAAAGATTCTTCATTAACAACATCGACAACAAAAGACTAGATTCTTGTTTTAGATTCCTGAAATTATCCATTAAAATAAAAATAGATATATTAACTCAATCGTTGACCTTGGGTTTTTGCACACAGCATGGATATTCACAAACAGGGTCAGGAGCAGGATCTTTTTGGCAGCGGTTGCAGATGAAACACGGGGGGTTGGTGATCGACTGTGTTTCTGGTCAGGGAAAATCAATACAGGGGGTCCGCCTAACCGGGAGATGGAGATAACTGTTACTGCCACTTTCCTCCGACATGTTTCTCATTTTTACACCCTTGGGTCCATCCTGACACACCTCAGGGAGAAGAGATCTAGTCATGATGCTGGAGATGAGATGTGTTTAGAGCAAAGCTTGATCTGTTATTGCATGAAAAATTATAATTTTTTCATTATTCTCTCATGTGTTTCTTTCAAAAGTCTGGTTTGTAATTGAATAAAACAAGTGGTTGACTTAAAGAATGAGGTATTGAAGGATGCACTGAACTTTTCACATTTTGATTTATTTAAAATAATAACTTCAAGATAAATAACTATGAGTGAATTATTCACTCAAGCGTTGTCAAAATCACTGATCGAACACAGCAATGAGGCACAATTGTTGATTCTGTAACTGTTTTCGTTTTGACAGCCAGCTCATTTAGAATGATTTTTACTGGCGGAGCACTATAACTGGCACTATTGTGTTTAAAATGCAAGTTACTTAACAAAAGCTTTTTTTAATATTGTACTGTTAATATTGAGAGATAATTCAACTGTTGAATAAAAGCTGTACTGTTGGTCTACATACTCAGCAGTCACATGTGATATTGCTCAGTTAGTACAGTTTAGCATTCAAAAACACTAAGAATTGTTACATTTTTCATTCATAAATTTTTATTTTTTTTTTAACACCTGTGACTTAAGCACTGTTCTTTGCACAGAAATGCAGTATATCTTATTTGTTCTTTTATCTTTTCTTTCTTTTATCTGCCTTCCTTTATTTTCTCATCTCTTCATCTTTGCGGTCTAAGTTTTAAAAATAGCACCTCATAATGGAGGGTCAGGATCCAAAGGGGAACGATGATCCTCCGAGGAGGAGATGTAATTTAAATTCCATGGCGTACGGGATTGCTTTTCCCCGTCCACTGATGAGGGCAGATATGCGATAGCGAAGGGCTTTAAGCTTCGGCTCCTGGGAAGCCTCTATCGCCGGGGAGCAGGAGCAGCAAATCAGAAATCATCATGATGAAATGAGGGGCGAGGCTGACGAAAGATCAGTGGGGGATTTGAACTTCTCATGAGAGCCAGAGACAAAGACTGAATGAGAATTATGTCTGTCCTCTGTCTGTTTGTGTGGGAGAAAGAGACAGAGAGAAATGGACAGTGATTGCCAGCTCATCTTGATGCAAGTAATATTTGTCAGACTTTTGGTAGCTTATGATGTCTTGTCTCGTCTTTATATATCCAAGCAGGGAACGAGGGTTCGGCAGAAAATGGACAGAAGGAGACGTCCACCTGTGACATTTGCCAGTTTGGGGCCGAGTGTGATGTGGATGCTGAAGATGTCTGGTAAGCACAAAAACAGCATGTGGGAGAACTAATATCACAGGAAAGAATAAAAAAAAAGAAAGATGCCATATTTTTTGTATGAATTTAAATACAACTTTATTTGTATTTAATTTCATTATTAAAAACACTTTAGTAGTTATTTTTAAGAGAGATCCTACAGCTTTATTCATATAATAGAACCAGATAATTCAATTTAAATACTTATTCATAAAATTCTTGCCTTGGAAATCTTCCTTAATAGCCAAGTCTCTTATGCTCACCAAAGCTGCATTTATATGATCGAAAATACATTGCAACTTAAAATAACTGTTTTGAATATGTTAAAAAAGGTCATTACGTCAGGTTTCAGAGTCACATGATCCTTCAAAAATCACTTGCTCAAGGAACAATTCTTATATTTTTGTGGAAACTGTGATACAGATTTTCAGGATTCTTTGATGGCATTTATTTGAAATAGTAGTCTTTTTAACATTTTACATGTCTTTAATGCCAATTTTGGTCAATTTAAATCATCTTTGCAGAATAACAATATCATTTTTTTTTTTTTCAGTTGACTCTTCCTTTGATGTGTATAGACATATTGTTTTAGATTTATTTGTGCTGTCAGTAGGATGATGCGAAATATGGGACGGTGGGTCAATATAATATATTTGACATATCTTAGTTCTTTTGATATGAACTTGCTCAAAATAAATGAACTAGAAACTAGGCCAATTATGACAGTTTCATCATTGCTGATGAATGGCTGCTTAGCTCCAGCACTCCAGCAATGAGAACTCATTAATATTGAATAAAAAATACTTAGAAAACCTCAGCATCGACTTTGTTTTCTAACAACATCATGTTATATTCAATGAGAAACAGTTAAGTTGTAAACATGTGAAAAAATCATGACTCACATGATATATTTAAAATCCACCCGTGGATGTGAAAGGAGGTTTTCGTTGCCCTGGGCATCAGTGAACAGCTCAAACTGCCAGCAAGAGTGAAGGAGACTACCCTTTAATCTTAATAGAAGAAGGCCTCTCTTCCTCCCTCCTGCCTATCTCTCTCAGGGCGTCTGAAGGGAATTACATGTCGGCCTTGGCAAAGACAGCCTGTAGATTCACTAAAGATTCAGCAAGCACTGGCTGGAGAGCCGGGGTGTTTGGAGGCATCAGAATGAAACAGCCCAGCCTCTTCCTCCTCAGAGATATCAACACGATTTGAGGCATTTATGCCTGAGTCGTAGGGATGGTCCCATGACAGGCCCCTCGCTCTGATACACTTGACTGCAGATGACTCACTCACCTCACTGTTCCTCTACCAAAAACACTCTACCTCTCTCTGCAGCCCTTCTTTTTTTGGTCTCGCTCCATTTTCCCATCTTCCTGCGTCATTTGAAAGGATTACTGGAGGGAAGAAAAATGAGATGAGCGATTATAAATAAAATCAATGCTATAAGCTGCATTAATAACATGTCTGTGTGTGTTTGTGGGCTGATTGTGTGTAGCGACAAGCACCGGATTTGTTTGTCTGTTGTTTAGGGCCCTAGTCATTGGGTTTGTGGAATAAATAGAGAGAGCATAAGTAATATTTCAGTATAGCCGCTAAAACAGGATGTGTACAATACCTTGTGTAGAATAATCTTTTTTATTACACTGACATATTTTCAATTATATTTTTAATATGGAATGAATTGTTTATTTCTAATCAACATTTCCCACTCCTTTAATCTTGTCTCACTTCATTCTTGCAATGGCTGAATTTGGTCAGTATTACTGATAAACAATATATGAACAGAGATAGACACACGCATAGATACTATAATTTGGTTATGATTGGCATCTGTTTGTGCAGTTTGCATTAGCCTATAGATAGGCAGACAGATAGTCAGTCTTCATTATCATTTTAGGATGTTTTAAATTTTGCAGACAGAAAAACAGGAATCGCAGCATGGCCTAATGTGATTATTAAAATTCAACAGGCTATGATTTAATTAAATGAATGCAAGCGCTGCACATGTAAAGTCAAGGCATGACACTGTTGTGGATGGTTCTACGAGTGCATATTATATCTGCTTTTTTAGAGCAGCTCAAAGTACTAAAGCATAAAAGAAATCAGGCTAGTTTATTGGTTTATACTTATATGTAATGGTATTGTGGTTGCAAAATAAAGTATATTAATGTAAACTTTTGAAAAAAGCCAAAAGCCATTATGTGTTCTCATCAAACTGTTACAGATACAAAACAGAGACTTATCCTCACCAAGTGCAGACTCGGCCATCATAATCCTGCTATTGAGAGAAAGACTAAAGTGTGTGAGTAAAGAACAGCTGGACAGAGAGGAAGCCCACAGGCCATGCTGGAAAAGTTTAGATAACAGAGAAACCACATGGCTCTTGCAAATCAATAAGACATATCCCCTCACTCAACAAGATAAACACACTCACACACATATACAGGCTACCATACAAACAGCCTTATTTTTTTTAAGGAAATCTCAACCATTCGGTTTGATTCACTCACAAAGCCATTATTACTTGATTAGCTATTGGAAATCATTGATGTTTGTGTGTGTGTGTGTGTGTGTGTGTGTGTGTGTGTGCATCTGAGTGAATGTGTGAGTGTGTGTGTTGTTGACGCAATGCATTTGCAGTTTGTGTGTGCCTAGAGAATGTGAGAGGCGACATTAAATATTCATGCTTTCAAGACACATTAGCCTTTATGACCACTACAGACGGTCATACTGTAGAGCAAGTGTATGTGTGTGTGAGCATTATCAGTGCTTCACAATAAATACATCTCAATATCATTGTGCCTGTTTGTTTTCATCTCACATCCAATGTTCCTGAGGATGTATCTAAATTACCATGCGTTACAGATCTCAATTAGCAATGGCAAACAATCAAAGCTGCCCTTGAGTTGACTCCACGCCAGAGTTCAATTCGGTCAACGTCTCTATTTAAAACAGATATTTTTATCGCCCATTTGTAGTCAGTTTGCGTTATTCCAGTAGTGCCAGAATACAAAATGACTCCATACATCACTAAAGCTCACTGGCAGGGTGGAAATATTAAAAAAGAGCGTTGAAGAAAAAAAAACACATACACAAAAATAATGACAGATTTATAATTATACTGTCGTCTGTTTGCTGCAGCTAGAAGTGGCTGGGGACGGCAGTTTAATTGTCATTTCTGCTCAACAAGTTCCTACAGTGGCGCAGAGACGACACATACACACTTTAGAGAGGAAACTACAGCAGAAACACCTGAACGTTGAAGATGCGGAGCGTAAATTCATGTCAGCTCTTTTGGGAAATACTAATATACCAAATACACTCATGACAGGTTTTCGTTTCTCTCAGGCAGAAATGAATGACTAGTTCACGCACAAACGCAAAGGCTTTGTGTGTTGTCGGTCGCAAATATCAGAAACTTGGTCTAGGATTTTGTGCGTCTTTGTTTCCTCAGAAGAGCAGCGCCTCTCATCCATACGCAAATAAGCGCTCATTACCGCCGTTCATGAAGGTGTGTGAATAAAAGCAGCCATTAAAACGAACGGAGGGACATCAAAGTGTTAGAACTCATCATTTCTCATCGTTTGAAACGGACCGTTGTATTACTCTCCACTGATGTGCTCACAGTGCTTTGGTAGCTAAGCCAGTCTCCTGTGCTAGTCATTAAGCCCCTGAGATGATAGACTCAAGAATAAGCTATAGATTGAAAATCACTGCAGCATCCAGTTCGATCCCATCCACATCCATTCCTGAGCTTTCCCTTCTAGCTTCACGCTGAGACGAGAAGATGAAAAACAGACTTTACTCATTACATTTGCAATCTTGACACCCTTATCAACATTTATAGAGCAGACACATCATAAAAACATTGTTGATGTTGGTGTTAATCTGTTTCTAATGGTAATTCATCCAGCCTCAAGCCAAATGGGCAATTATGAATGTCAGTTAATGTTTATGCGAGGCTGCCGTTCCCGCTGATGCAGACCTTTTGTAAAGAGGTCTGTATTTTTTTACCATTGTAATCTGTGTATGTTGCAGGGCTGTAGTCTCACAGGACACCCGTGAAAATGCTGAGCTTAACACACTCATACATGATGGAGAGGTGTACATTAAAACCGTAATGTTCACCCTTTGCAGAACTGGCTTTTACAAAAGCGATTTTCTTGTAGGCATAAAAACAAGTGTTTGTTTGATTGATTGAATCTACCAGCAACAGAATACATGAAATACTTAAAACTGTCCATTCCTCGCAAGTGTGTTGTTTTTTGGACAAACTTTTTCTGTGTCACTTGTTAAATTCTATACTTTCCATTTAAATAAATAAATGAAGCCACACAACTCTTTCGACATCGATAACAAGAACCGTTTCTTCAGAACCAAATCAGCATATTGGAATGATTGTGTGATACGGAAGCCTGGAGTAAGGAGACTGAAAAATTTTGCTTTGCCATCAATATTTATATTAAAATATTTCTGTTATGACAACTCTCTGAAAGTTAAGCTGGGTATTATACATGTCTTGTTATTAAGTCTTAAGACTTGCTACTGCAGAACACAAAAATACAGGTGGAGCTGGGGAAGGTGAAGGGTTTCTGAAATGTGCTGCAACTGCTACAGCAAGCACTAGCTCATATTTGTAATATTTCACAATAATCAAGCATTGCGTTAATTCTGGCAGGTCACATTAGATAAACTCGCATAAGCTTACTCTCAGTGGATCCACATCTACCTATAAGCATACAACATCTTTGCATCGTATGCAAGGTCCTTCAGTATTTTCAGCAGTTTTTGCGTTTCTCAATAGCTAATTACCCTCCTCCATCCCCAGTTGACGTGTAAATTTGCAGCTACATGTCAACTAGCAGTTGTATTAGTAGACTGTGCTTAATACATTCCAACACTTTATTTTGAAGGGTTCACAACATACTACATACTGACTATCAGAAACTTTAAAAGTACATGTCAATTTATTCAGCTAACCTAAACCTATCAGTCTACTCTGAGAGTTAGGGTGTACTCACACTAGGCAATGTTGCTGTGAACCGGGCCAGAGTACAATTGTCCCCCCTCCCTACTGGCCTGTACTCGCATATGATTTTAGCAAACGTGCCGGAGCATGCTTACATCATTATGGTGAGGTGATTTCAGGATAAACAGGAAGAGCGGTGCTCTCGCTGGATGCTAGTGATGGGATTTATGGCTCTTCTAGGGGATCCGAATCTTGGCGGTCCGTTCCTTTCAAAGAGCCGTTCAAAAGAACAGCCTCTCCCCCTATAACTGTTCTGTCTCGCGGATGAGTTAATTTGTGTGCATCTGTGTGAAACACGCATAGCTATGCAGTGGAAAAGCGCCATTAGTTGACATTAGTTGACAATTTACTTCTAGTTAGTAGAATGTCTAAATGGACTATTAAAATAAAGTGTAACCCCAATTCTTTTACTAAATGGTTTTAATAAAGAGTTATTGCTTTAAATCTAAAACACAAATATATACCAAAATTAATCTGTTTTGAACTAAATTTATTGCTTGTGAATCAAAATTGAATGAGGAAATCTTTATTTTTCCCATCCCTAGAGTTGTGGTGTAGCTCCTAGATAGAGTATTGTTGTTCATTTTGTCTGACCAGCCTAATCTGCTTTGTGACATTTCTGCACTGTTTCCTTAACTTCTTGCCATCATTTCCAGTCCCCTTTCTCTTTAAATATTAATAATAAATATAATTTTAAAAACCTGGTAGAAAGCCAAAACGGTTGCATTATTTTCAAAGTGGCCCTGAAAAATATTAATTAAACAGTGAAGTTTTTGCATCAATATCAGGTGTGAAACACAGAATCCCCTCCAGCAATTGCTCCGAGTCCCCAGTTTGCATGTTTGAAGTGCTATTCTTAGCTGACAGCTTGATCAGACAAGGTGTGACACTTGTTTAATGATCTTTTTCACGGTCTTTGATATGTCAGTAATTGGCATTTACTATGCTGTTTTTTTACGCCACAGGTGCGTCTGTAACATCGACTGCTCCCACATCAGTTTTAACCCTGTGTGCGCATCAGATGGCCGTTCCTATGACAACCCCTGTCAGGTAAAAGAGGCGTCGTGTCAGCGGCAGGAACGAATCGAGGTCAAGTTCCTGGGTCACTGTCAGGGTAAGAAGATTTATGATTGCTTTATATAATGTATTGATTTCTTACATTGTTACATGATGTCTTCTTCCATTCAATTTGCATTTATATAAGACAACAAGAGAACACATGTAAAGATGAACATTATAAATCGCTGTTACATAATCAAGTTCATTCATGTTCATATGATCATTAGTCTCTAGAATATAGCAATTTTCCAGATGATATCTTCAAAATGACAATGTACAAATGAAAGGGGGGGGGCTAGGCAATGTTGTATTATGTAACCAGCAGATCTGTTCATTTTAACATCTGAATTCGTTTCTATCCTGTAGGCGACATGATTACAGGCACCAAAGCAGGAGATGGACAGTATGCCAGGACAGACTACACAGGTGGGTGTGTTTGATTATAAAAAGATGTTTTTTAATATATTTGTGCTTGACTTTGAGCTGTTCTGACCCACTGTGTTTGAATTATAGAGGAGAAGCCTGAGGTTTCAGAGGTGGCGAGAGGGCTATACATCCCCTGCCCTGAACACTATAAGAACTATTGTGTTCACGGAGACTGTGAATATCCCAACATGCTCTCAACACCATCCTGCAGGTACCACTCATGATGTGTCTGATCCCGCCAGCACATCCTGTCTGCAAAAATACATTGTGAATTTGTGTGTTTATGCACACACCTTTTGTGATTGTGTGTTCAACACTATATCATGGATCTTTGTCTCCCCCTAGTGTTCAAGCCAAGAAACATCTGCCTCGTAAAAAAAAAAAAAAAAACACTGTTTTCACTTCCCTTTTTAGGATATTCTTATAATTTTTATTAACTGTTTGAATTTATTTGTAGGTCTTCCATTTTAATTCCATTGTAAAGTTTTAGGAATTTGGTTGTGTATTTTAGTTATTTTTATTAGGCAGACACAGACAGATATAGACAGACAGAAATAATCAGAGATAGACAGACAGGCAGATAGATTTAGATAGACAGTCCAAAGTTTGATTGTTACCTTTTTTAAGGAATTCAAATTCAAAGTCATTTTTTAGATCAAACTGGGACAGAAGAAGGTATTAAACAGGAAAACTGCACACATAAGCTTATTAAAAAATAATTGGCTGCTCAAGTTGTGAAACTCATATTAAAGTCACTGGAAAAAAAAACAAAGTAAAGGGTACTAGAGAGAAATGATAAGACAGAACAGGAGAGTCTCTCTGGCAGGTGCTGCAGTAAAACAGCAGGTGTTTCTGAGGAAAGTCTTTCAGAGCGAGAAACTCTGCGGTATGTGTGTGTGTGAACAGAGATATTACAGAGAGAGCAGACTCTTTAAAACAGCCTGAATAAATCCACAGAGGACTAAAACACTCGCATCTAATCTAACAAGGATATAACGCTGTTTCTTCCTCTTTTCTCCAGCTGTCACTCAGGATTCAGCGGTCCACAGTGTGACACTAAGGAGTATAATGTGCTGTACGTAGTGCCTGGCTCTGGAAAGCTCCGCTACGTCCTCATCGCGTCTGTCATTGGGGCTTTGCAGGTCGCCATCATATGTGTAGTGGTGCTGTGTATCACCCGGTGAGTCTAAACACAGCCCACAGCATCATATCACACACGTTGTGCTACTGCGAAGCAAAGCAGAGGATAGGATACCTCCTGGGTAGATCACACACGCTCGCAGCTCTTTATGGAGTGAGAGTTCCTGCCAGCAAGAGTCTGCAGAATAACACACTTTACACTCCGTGAAAGGTCACCGTCGAAGGGTGTGTGTGTGGGGGGGTAGTTAAATCTAAATCACTGGCAGCACTAAAAGACTCACCCATCTACTGTAATATTTTCATTTTTACATGGAAAAAAAGGTGTTCAATATATTAATGGGTCAAGAGAGGCCTCAGGTCTAGTCTACTATTAGTCTATACTTTACATAACATCTTTGAGCCAGAACACATTAAATTGAACAGAAGTGACAGTAAAGACATTTATGATGTAAAAAAAAATATTTATTTCAAACAATTTAGTTTTTTTTTTACATTTCTGTTCATCTGTGAAACCTAAAAATGTATCCGTTCAGAGAGGTATACAAGACATAGTCCGAATGCGGCATCTGCTGTCAGTGGTTCAACTGTAACATTATGAAGCGACGAGAATAGTTTTTGTGCAGAAAGAAACAAAAGTAATGACTTTATTCAACAATTCGGTACCATAACATCACCAAAGCGTCATTTTGGAGAGCACCGCTCGACGCAAAATAGCATTTACTGTTCTGTGACAGTAGAACAGTATTCTCATAGCTTCATAACATTTTAAATTGTAAAAATGTATTGCTCTTTTTACCGTATTTATGAACAAAGAAATGCAGCCTTGGGTAAAAGTTTAAAAAAGACTTCTTTCAAAAACTGTAGTTCCAAAAAGCTTGACATTTCTTGACCAAACAAAATTGGTCAAATGAGGATTGTTTCTTAAAAAGAAAAAAGTTCCAAACTCTGACCCCATGTCAAGTTGTTGGGAAATGGGTATTCCTCTCAATTCATGCCTTTGGTTGAGCAAATGTTGTGTTGTACCCACTCAGCTCGAAGATTGCTATTCCATTTCATGTTGCTAGAGGCACAGAAATTACCCACACCAACATATGCCACCAAAATGATGAATAGTACTTTTAACAAATATATAAAATCATAATAACATTACTTAAAGACTCCAGTCAAAATGTATTTGTCAGTTTAAATCTGTATGAGCCAGAGGAATATATACATTAGGAATCGTTGTTCATTTAGTTTCAATGTCAGTATTTATTTATTCTCTTCTCCAGTAAAAGAAGCAGCCCCTTCAGGGCACAGAGTCTGTGAGCTGTTGTGCTGTTTCAAGTCATATCAGTGGAAAACTGTGATGAATACTGATGCAGAAGAATGCATGAAACATCAATCTCCAAACTCTAAATAGGAAGCTATTTTAATAGCAAAGGCTTTTTTAAGCTCTGAAATATGGGTTTTTTCCTTCCAGGCATTGTTTTGATTAAAAAATAACGTAGAGCTGCCTGGTGGAGGCAAGTTACATGTACGATAAGGGTGTCCTTTCGCTTCCTTCCTTGACAGGAAGTGCCCACGGACCAACAGAATCAACCGACAGAAGCAGAACACAATGCACTACAACTCTGAAAACACCCTGCGCGCCTCCACCCGCCTCATTTGAGCCCGTGAACAGAGAATCATGGGAAACGTAGTTTGGACAGAGGATAGAAAAGAAGAAACCCGCTCTCCGTCCCCAAATAGACACTGTATCCTGCTGGATGATGGGATGGAGGGACGGAGGGCGATGGTGCAGATATAACGGAGGACGATGGGTTCTACACACGATGCCTTGCACCTGTGGCACAGGACACAAACAGAGAATTTTAGGACACCATGATAGGACAAGTCCTGTTATTTGGTTATGTATGAGTAATATTTCCAATAGTTAATTTGTTTGTCTTGATGGGGTCCTTTTTCTGTAATGTAAATAAATAATTTATATCACAAAGTACAGTGTGTGTTTTTTTTTTGTTGTTGTTGGTTTTTTTTTTTGGATGCCATGATGTCATAAGGTATATGGTTAGTTTCAGGTGATTCAACTATTTATTTTGCTGTTTCTAAAGTTTGGGGTCCTGGAGAACCCAATCATGTAAACCTATTGTTCAAAAGTTTGAGATCAGCAATATTTATAAAATAAATAAATATAATATTATTCGGCAAGTACACATGAAATAGATCGAAAGTGACAGTAAATACCTTTATAATGTTGCAAATATTTTATTTAAAATTAATGTTGTTCTTTTGAATTTCCTATTCATTTTTAAATATATATATATATATATATATCAGTTTTCACAACAAATATTAAGCAAATGTTTTCAGCATTGATAATATTAAAAAATGTTTCTATATTTCTGAATGTTTATGATTTCTGAAGTATAGTGTGACACTAAAGGCTTGACTTTGCCAAAACAGGAATAAATTACATTTTAAAATGGAGAACGGTTATATTATACTACAATAATATTACACAATAGCATATAACAGTTTTTGCTGTATTTTTGATCTAATGTGGCACTGATCATCAAAAACATTAAAAGTCATGGGGTAATTTTCCAAATAAACCTCTTTTCCTTTCCGATAAGACTTTATTAATATATGTTTGTTGGTCAATACTCTAGCAATAACAGAAAAGGCAGTATTTTGTTTTCTTTTTTTTTTTAAGAAACATATAGAGAAAATTGACTGACCTCTAAAGATCATGTGGAGGACAGAACCCTTAGGACTTAGGAATTCCGAACATTCCTTGTCTGCAGAAGTTCTTCCTACTTCAGCCCTGCACTTCCTGTCCCGTCTGACAGTCTGTGTGCCACAGGGATGAGAGAGGCCCTTAATGAAAATGAGCATACATTTGTCTGTTTGTGTTCTGCTTTCAATAAACAAACCCTTTATTCTCAGGCTCATGTGTTTTCAAGAATGCAGGATGGAATTATAACCCTGGTGACTATGAATTTAGGATATGATTCCTTGTTTTCTCTTCAGTCTAATAGATCTCCAGGCAAACAGAATAAAGTGCAAGAGGTACGTAGTGGACATACTTTGCATTCTCAGCAATGCTGAATCAGTTGCCAAGTCAAGTGACGATCCGTTCAAACATCTTCATAACGCTTCCCACAGGTTTACAAGCAATACATTTGCTTTAAGTTGAATACCATTGTTTTATTGTATCTCATCTCAATCTCAGTGAGAACCACAGGGTTTTGAAGCAAATCCGAAATGTATTGCTTTTAACTTATATCAGACTGGATGCCATTTAGCACGGATTCATTTAACATTTAACAGTGATTCATTTTTAAACTATAGCCCTGTTTGGGAAGCACTGCTGTATACATATATATATATATACATATATAAGGATACCATTTTTTACTTGTTGGATTCTTGAAGAGCAAGGGAATGGCATTTAATGTGGGTGGTTGGGAGGGTTTGAGAAATGCTGTTCCTTCAGGGCCGTCAAGATCTGAGGGAAAATTGTCAAATTATCTCTCACATGTCTTTACCATCTACTGCTTTTTTCATCACTGGTCAAAAGGTCCCAGAGGCAAGAGAAAGAAATCTGTCTGCTATCATTCGGCTAATGAAGGCTGAAGTCTTTTTCGTTCTCATTACCGTGATGCCACAAGTGCAATTTCTCACCAGGCACAGAACTATTTGCATTCACCTGACAGTCATATTGAAGAACCTGTTACCAGCAAAGCCATAGTTTCAAACAAAGGTAGCAATTATATGTAACACATACATTACTTTAATGTGTTTTGCAGTGACATGTCTTAGCATACTCCCATGAAATTTTCCCATGAAGTCGAAACACAAATCATGCAACCCTGTGAGTGGCATCTCAATAACGGTCAATAACATGAAACTAATAAGAAAGATGATCTACAGACTCTAGCTAATTAAATAGAATCAACAACAGGATGTTTTACATAGTTGACAGGAAACTACACATTACTGAGATGTTTTACAGTGTCATTATCCAACTGCAGAAGTGCATTCATTTACTGAAACATTGTCACATGTTGCCCAAAAATGTAATAATAAGTAGCTATCATAACATGCACTTATTTTCTCACCCTTCAGGTTTTGTGGTCACGAAATACCAGCGCTAAACTGCAAGTTACTGAATTAATTGATTGGTTGATTTTATTTTGTTTTATTTATATTTTTAAGTGTAGTAAGTACCTTCTACCTGCAGGGGTCAGGCCTCACAGCACTATGTAATGGCTGATCGTGGAATAGTTTAGGAAGTAAGAAAAAAAAAATCATAGAACAAAAAGTAAATTCTGTTGTCATTTACTCACCTTCATGTCAGTGCAAACCTGTATGCATGACTTTTTGTGAAACATGAAATTAGATTTATTGAGAAGCAATAGTTTGTCCAAACAGCAGAAGGTCACCAGTCGGTGGTCACCAAAAGTGTGTGGTTTCTGACTCATTTCTGGAATTGCAAAATATATTTTGTGTTCTACAAATAAAAGTCATTACAGTATAAAAGTATACGATTTTAGGTAAAGCATCCCTTTTAGTCGATGTCTATGTGTGTATGTGGGGTCACGGGTGATGGTTTTCGCTTTGTTTAGTTTGCGCACACAACAAGGATACTACACATAGGAGGGGGGGGGGGGTTGTACATGTCCCTGCTAGATACTTGTCCTTGTCCTTTAATAACTCTGCCAAACAGATATCTAAGTTATGCATGTTATTCTGTCGCTATTGATTGTCATTATTCAGAAAATGACCTCTGGTCGAAGCAGAATAATGTCGCGTGTTTATCTTCTATATGAGCACCACACCAGATTTCCAGGTGAGGCATTTATTTCACAATATTTACTTTCATGCTCACGGATCTATGGATGATTTAGTGTCTTTCCTTTGTTCATTTACAAAATTGAGCAAGATTCAATAGATTGTAAACATTCAAAGTCTGACATGGGTTTAAAACCTGAAATAAACCATAAGACGCACAGGTAGTAATTTACCCTGATGCACTAAGACATTTATGATTATGATTACTGTGAGCTGTCTGCTGGATGTCCTATGTTTATTGTACGTCCATCCTGTACAATCAGCATTAAAGATATTATAATTATTTTGCTTGTTCTATCCGTTTTATGTTTGTTTGTTTTAATAATTCTTTAATTTTTTTATTCCCTATACATTATTAAATGTAATAAATCAGCTGATAAAAGTGAATGAAGACCATATTTTTAGAGCTTGACAGCCTCTGTTCTCCATCCAGTTTCAGTGCATGTAAAAGAGCAGCACGAACATCCTTCAAAACATCAAGATATCCCTTAAACCTAGCATTCATGCAATGAGTGTGTGTTTGTGTGGTGTTTGAGTCTGGCATGGTGCCACTGCCACAGATGAGCTGAGTTCCCTGTTCAAACACTGATTTCCATATTTGCCGTGTGACATTTCCCCAGTTTGCCGGACAGCGAGAAGAGAAACGTCAGCAGAGATTCATGAAGAAATGAAGAGACATTCAGGTGCATTCCGACACTGAAACACCCCTATTCCTTCATACAAACTGTTGTTGTTGTTGCCAAAATATGTCTTCTGGGGAAATTTCACACATATGACAAAAAAAAAACTATATAGAACCCATGACTGCAAGCTGATCAAACAATACTGAAATTGCATTGAAGAAAATGCACACGCACACTTTCACACTGACACTCTTTACTCACATTACTCTGATGGGCTGGGCTAAATACCACGGCAACCAGGCCCCTCCCCTGGGTGTGTGGGGAGTTTTTAAGTGGAGTGTTGGGAATGTTGTTTTTAGAGAGGCGCAGAAGGCAGGAGAGTGTCTGCGAGAGTCAATCTAACCCTGTCATTCAAAACCACCATCAGCGACTCCAGGATGGGTGAAGACTCTTCTCACGCCGAGCGAAGCACCGCAACCTTACCCAGGGAGGAAAGCACCCCGACACCACCAGATGCTCAGGATGCTCAGGATCTCCTCATTCCAAGCTTCAGTCACGGCTCGGTGCCTTCTTCGCCCGTCCACACCCTTTCCCGCCTGGGCTCCAAGTCCCCGACCAGCCCCACGGCCACTGGCGGCCAGGTCAGCGCCATCACGGTGGTGGCTCTGCTCGACAAGCTGGTGGTGATGATCGAGTCGGTGCAGGAGAACCAGCGGAGGATGGAGAAGAAACAGGCCGAGCTGGAGGGGGCGGTGAGGATAGTGCAGGGTGATGTGACCCGACTCACCAAGAACCACATGTCCACGGCCAACAGCGTGGCCAAGCTGCTGGAGCGCTCGCGCAAGACTGGCCTCAATGTGAAGGAGGTGAGGGAGCGCCTGGATAGACAGAGCAGCCAGGTGAAGCGTCTGGAGGCCAACCACACCCATCTGCTCAAGAGGAACCACTTTAAAGTGCTCATCTTTCAGGTGAGAAGAATGAGATCTTACACTTTGAAGATGAACACATCTAAATATGTGTCTGAATGAAAAATAATGTAAATATGTGGAGATTATTAGACTTTAACATGGTAATTCAAAATGAATGACAAATTAGTTAGAAATGTTTCTTAAAGAGCAAACAGTATATTATAAGGATTTCTGAAGGATCGTGTGACACGATGACTGGAGTAATGTCTGCTGGAAATTCAGTTTTGCCAACCCAGGAACTAATTACATTAAAAAATATATTGAAATAATACAAAAAATATATATACACAATGATATACTGTACGTGCATACATATGAGAAATGTGTCTGAATAAGGTTTAACTTAAATGCTTAAAACGTAACTATAGCCAACAAATAGTTTCCAATAGTTTATCATTCTTTCAATGAATTTTGCATATTAATGTTTTGGTTTTGTTGGAACATAAATGCTTAATTATTTGCAAAAGTATGTACAAAATAAGATAAGAAAAGTTAGATGCATTGACTTTTTAAGGAATTGAAATGATGTTTGACAGGACACGTGTGCAGTATCTTGAATGAAACTAAAGTGCATGGGAATTCTTCCTGTGACAGCAGCTGGGAGGAAAAGTTTGGGCAGATTGAAGTAGGATTGCAGTAGGATCCCTGCAAACTCTCACATTTTTCATAATTCCTTGCCATAAAGCTCAAAGATTGCTTTGTTTGCAATAGACTCGTCTGATTAAAAGCCTCTCCTTACAAATAAACTTAAAAAGCAACTGAGAT
Organism: Enteromius treurensis; assembly: GCA_032275025.1. NCBI lineage: Eukaryota > Metazoa > Chordata > Actinopteri > Cypriniformes > Cyprinidae > Enteromius > Enteromius treurensis. The sequence goes on from JAUCMU010000151.1 coordinate 10,208,041, forward strand.
TGTAAAGTCAGGTCTTCTGGCTAAACCAGCTTTGTGACCTGTGCTTTAGTTTGCTCTAATCTTAGGTGAGGTGTTTTGTATGTTCAGGCAATGCAATTTTACTCACTCAGGAAACGCTATTATACTTATTGCCGGTTGGTTAATGTGAAGGGTGCGTCATGTTGATTTAAGCAGCTGCGTCGTGCTCATGCTTTTAGAAGTGTATTCTTATCTGATTGCCCCGGAGCGAGCCACATACAGTTTTACACGCTGGGACAGTGATATTTGACTTGTAGAAGCAGGTAGAGGCATTTCTTTGGGGTGTTAGAGTTCTGCCTTTCAAAATGATTCCTGGGAATCCTGAGGCAGATGTTATTCAATAGCAGAATGAGCTAAATGTCAAAGCGAGTGTCAATAGATGTGAAAACAGACTTTTATCTTTTACCCCTTCAAGAGTCATATTCTAATCCCTCATGTCAACGCCTGGTCTTTCATGAAGGCATTACTTAGCATAAAATGTCTCAAATGGATTCATTTCCTATTAGAAGATAACTTCGTTGCCTTTTTTGGTCCAAAAGTTTTCTGAAACAACCTGAGGTTTACAGTTTCTAAGACTTATCTTAAGCATGCTAATTTAAACTGATTTACTTTATAAACTTTTTTCAGGAAATTGCATGTAATAAAGTCTTTTAATAAAAGCACTCCATCATAGTGTGGAGTTGATTATCAGGGTGATGACTCTTGACTAATCCAGTTGTCAGAGAGGAAGGCCATGGGGCTGAACAGTAGCGCAGCTAATGGCTGATCCTAAGTCTTAACCATTCCCTTTGAGATCTGGCAGCAGGTGATTTTCTAAAGTGATAATCAGCCTATATTCAGCCTGTTAGAACACTTTGGCATGAGTGCAGGCTTGCAGAAAGTTTGCTGCGGGAGATAGTAATATCTCATTTGAAAACATGTGCTGCAAGATGAAAAGAAAAGCTTTGCTTTGCACACACAAACAAACGCTAGCACTCCTGCTGTGTATTTTCAATCTACTCAAATCAACTCTTTTTTAAGAAATTAATGAATACATTTTTTAAGAAAAGACACATTAAATTGATGGAAAATTGCAGTTAAAAATTTTAAAATGTATCAGTTTGCATAAAAAATTAAGCAGTACAACGGTTTTCAAAATTAATAATAAAAAATAATAACATAGTACAATATAAAACAGCTAAATTGTAATATTTCACTATATTTACTGTATGAAAAAAACATTAAAAATCTCACTGACCCAAAACCATTAAGCAGTAGTGTATTATCCATGTTTACAATACACACACAATTAATAAGTCTCAGGATGGGGTGGGTGTGTGTTAATAGATATTGTCATGCAAGGGTAAATGTGACCTTTTATTTTGTAATTGCAGTTGCATTATTTCTGATGTAATGCAACTTTGATTTGACTCATTGAGACTTTGTATCTGTTATTTTAAACTATATCACGTTACCCTTTTATTTTTAAAGTCTTCCATCGTCAGCACTTTAGTTCTTATACAATGCTTTGGTAAAAACACATTTTCCCAAGTGGTAAAGTGGCTTAAGGAGTGACAGAACAGCACAGGTATGTACTTTCCCTTCTTGCGTTGGGACACTGAAATATGTTTGGCATTATAGCTGCAGGTGATGTTTCACATTTTTTGCACGTCAATGCTGTATGACATGCCAATGATTTTTAATTGACTGGCTCTTTTTTTTTCTTTTTTGTTCCTGGAAAATTATGTGCATGTCCTTATACCATAGGCCATTAAAACAATGATGTGTTGTTATATGGAACGACACTCTATTGAAAGTAAACACATAATGCAAACACGAGGGAGAGTCATCACGAATCTATTCACTCTCAGGAGTTTGCTTTGGAAGAGTATTATTGCTCTTTGGTTGCGCATTTGCTTGTTTTTGCTTCATTTTTTGGCATCTGACGATACTCACCCGCCTGTGTGGTAATTATAAACTTTCTGTGCACTGTGCAGAGGCATTTGGAGATGGAAGGTGTGGTTTGAACACACAAGGGCCCTCCGAAAGAAACGCAGTAAACACATTGAGTTTGGCACTGAAAATGTATGTGTGTGGGAGAGAGACAGTCTGGTCAACTGCCTCGTTTCCTTTAACAAGCACTAATGATCTGCAGTAATTACTGCCCATTTAGGCCTCTATTTGTTTATGTTTAATGCATCACTGCTCTTTCTGTGTTCTCAAAAATACATCCGTGTTGATTCTTGAAAAATGTGGTTCTACGTGCTGAGGCACTGCAGTAACTCTGGCCTTGTGTTTGTGGTTGCAAGTGCTTGTGAAAAGATCATCAAATATGTTCACAGCAATAATCTAGACAACTGCTTATAGTTTATGCTGTTTTTGCTAATCTAGATTGGTTATGAATGCATGTTTTCCATGACGTCCAGCACACTATGCTTTCTTTACGTATAAGGGATAACATGCATCTTAAACATCTCCATGACTTGAGAAGTTTGGCAGGCTGCATGACTGATGGCAAACATGAGGCTTTTATGGATAGTCATGAAACATATTTTATTGCTTTTATGTTTTTGAAGCAAGGAACGTTTTGGCTGAGATGTTTCTGCAGAGGGCGTTCACAAAAATATTTGACAACTGTTATTTTTTACACCTTTGTAGTTGCTCCGATTCCCCTCATTAGTTCACCCTCTGAAATCCTGTTGAACATTGTCAAGGTTTATTTTGGCCCAGAGATGCCATGGAACGCCTTCGTTAAGCTGATGTAAGTCTGCTGAGATCCAAATAATGCCACGTATGATTGACCAGTCCATCCATTGGCATGTGTTTAATTGTCCATTTTCACATAAGGTAGATGTTTAATCCTCAAGATCAGGATCTTTATTAAAGGATAAAAAACAAATATGGGCGTACAAATGTGAATTGTGGGAAAGTGACAATCTTTTGGCGTAGAAGAAGGAAAAACAACCCCATAGCCTGTGTTTACAGGCCCTCTCGTTAGATTCTGATTTTCAAAACACAGCAAGTCTGATAATTCTGCCCAATAACACTGGATTATACAACAAAACACATTGTTTCATCAATCCAAGGCATGACTTCCTTTTAGATTTGTATCCATTTCTTGCAGTGCATGCACATAGTTCATTTGCTCAACGACAAAGAGCATTCATCTGAATTTGATTGTGTTTCGATCTCATCACCGATTCTGTTCTCTGACAGCGAGAGAAAATGTGTTTTCTTGTTCTGGCTATTGTAATCAGAGAATATACTCATTCAGACGGCAGTTACAATATGAATTCTTGCCTATTTTTAAGCACAGGTTGGAATATGACGGTTGGTGTCCTTTTATTATGATTCCTGTGCTGTTTCCTGGGCTCCACCCTCAACCAACAAAGATACACCCCAAAGCAAATCTGAGAGACAGACAAGAGTTGCGGGAAGGAAAGAAAGAAAGAAAGATAGAGAACTATGAAAACAAAACTACTTCAAGGCCAGGGAATAAATTGTGATGGAGGAGGAAACAGCAGAGGAATATAAGAGATAAAATGAACTTGATGAGAACAATGGAAAACAAACAGAAGTACAGAGAGAGATAGAGAGAGATCTTCTCTGTTTGGGCATGTTTCAGCTCAATGTACTGGATTTCTGGTTTGACAACTCAACTCCTCCCTTCATCATTGTGCTAACATACAGCAAGCACATACAACTGTTTGTTTTTTTACAATGCTCTGGAAAACTTGATACTGATTGGTCAATCGCAAAATTCTGCAGTCAAATATTTTTCTATAATGACATCCAAACTGTGTATTTAATTGTTGTCCCAGCAACCTCCAACTCTGGTAGTTTCATATCTCTCATATCTCTTCACGGATAACATACGGCCTAATGCTAACTGATGATGGCCAATTGTTGATGATGGCCTACTTGCATGTCTTTTTATCTACTTATGTTTTCAAGGATAAATAAAAAAAAACGAATGTTTGACAGAGCTGATTTGGAATTGTGCTCATGTAATCCTTCCAGACGCACTTTCCTGCCTCCTAGCCACAAGTCCTCCAGCACTCGGCTCGCTCACGTTTGCGAAGGATCAAGGTTAAGCACGTTATGACTCATTTTGCACAGCAAAGATGTTTGTCCAATCAAATGTTTTAAGGATTGAGAATGCCCCACCCCTGAATTATAAATACCACCTGCGTCTGACTAACAAACAGCAGTGGTTCACTGGTTATTATAAATAAAGCCTATTGGATATTTGTTTAAAGTGACAATCCATTTGATATGCCCCACCCAAACCTAGCGTTTAAATAACAAATACGTCAAGGCTGAGATCTAAAAGGTCAAGCCCTGTGAAGATGAAATGATCCAGACACGCTCATTCTGCAGGTATTATTGGACTCACTCAAATAAATACAGTCTAATTAGAAAAATGATACTTCAGGGAGCATGACTAATCATGTGATTAATTCAAGCGGCCAGACAGAGACAAAGAAGCTATTTTAATATAAATCTGAGAGAGAATAAGATGGAATCAGACCCCTCTTTTAAACCGCTCACTTCTCATCAGCTCAGAAAATAATAAGTTAGAATTTGATTAAATTCAAGACAAAAAAAATACTCTTTAGTTCTGCGGGGTGGTAAACCTCTGCTATGCCGAATTCAGTCAGTTGAGAGTCCACAGATGGCCCTATAAATATCACTTTCCCATAGTTTTCACCACAGTGCTGCAGATCGGAGGCTTTGATAGCACATTGCTTTGCCCAGCATCTCACTGAACTGTGTGTTCAGCCAGTTGGCTGTTGCTTTCTACTTATTCTCTCCATCTGGAGCAAGGCCAAAGATTCCCTGAACCTCTTCCACAGATCATAAACAGGTAACGGATGAGTGAGCACATATTTGTCTGATCTTTTTTTTTTTTTAAGCAAAATTCTGCCAAGGCTGATGGGGCGTCACATGTGGGCTGTATGTCATGTGGTTTATATCTTTGAAATCTTAGAAATTTGTTACATAATAAATCTTGGAAAGAAAGTATCTTTAGACATGAGATTCAGTGCTTAATTTAGTTAGACATCCAAAGTCAGCTATGCTTTGACAGCTAGCTATAAAAATAAATAAAACTGAAATAAATATAAACCTGAAAAAAGCAAGCTACAGTAATTATGTACTAAATACCACTGCATATTATTTGAGTGTTTTTATTTTTATATTAACCCATAATAGTTCTCGCTTTTAAATAACTCTGTAGTGATGGACTTTGAAAGCAGCTCCTGGCAGATGTTCATGTCTGTCTCAAAACAGCACTTCCTTTACCAAGAACAAATGCAATACTGTTAACAACCAGAAATGACACATCCTTCCTTTGTGCCTTTCTGTTTAATAATCCCTTCTTATATTTGTCTTTTCTCTGCTTCTTTCCTGTGCTTTCTGCTGCTCTTGTGCTGTCTGTTCAGATCCTATGACCCTGATTGAGTCACACACACACACACACAATTTCTCTCATCTCTTTCAATGTTTCCACTCCAAAAAGTTCGGAGGCCTCCAGTGGGGCGCATTAATTATCCAGGCTCCCATTACACACTGCACCAGGGGTATCCGCATGTGACACAATGTTTTCAAAAGTTCTGCCTCTCTATCCTTTAGTCTCCTCCTCTTACTCTTCCTCGGGCCATTGTGTATTTAGATAAAGGTCGAAATCTGAATGGCAAATGTCTTGATTTATCACTGTGTTACAAGAGACAAGGCTCAGAAACAAGTGTTAAGAAAGGTGGATACAGAGCAGGATCAGAAAGACTCAAGCAGCTTCAAATAAGAATGCAAATGATAAAATAAAGAGTGAAACTAACAAAACAGAGACTGCCTGCTTTGGTTGAAAATGTGAATGTATATGTAGAGGGAAAAAATGTCCCTAGAATGATGTCATTCTTATAGGATTTAGTAAAATATGCATCATTACATTGATTTATATATTGGGGCCAGTATACTACTGTCTGAGATTTCCCAGGCTTTGGAGATATATTTCAAATGTGCACTTTTTATCTGACAAGGCCTTCAAGGCACAAACTAATTAGATTTGAGCTGAACCAACATATTTCAACAGGGAATCATTTTACAGAGTTAACATTTTTTAATCTAACATCTCCCTAAATCCCTTCTATGTTCTTTAAATAGTGGACTGAAAACATAATATAAAGGCGTTGTGTGAGTTTCACTCTATTATTAATTAGGAAATAGAATACAAATGTAGCCATGACCAGGTTATCACAAATTAAAAGCTGATACTTTTATAGAAGTAACTGAACACAGCCAACTCCCAGCTCTGGTTTCCATGTAGCTCTTGAACCTGAGGGGTGTTACTCTGTACGTTTGCTCATGAAGAAACTGGTTAGCCCAGAGTCAACACTGGTTTGGACTGGATCTCTACCCTCAGGGTGATACTGGCTATTCAAAGGCAAATATTAAAAATGAGTAGTGTCCATTTGGACCATTTTTGAAAATAAAATTTAATGCCTTTGTTAAAAAATGCACCTTTGGAAAGTGTTCTTCTCATTTTAATCCATAAAACATTGGGATTATTTTTTGCATGAAATAAACAGAACAAAAAAAAAAACAAACGGGAGCAGCATTCCTTCTTTGGAATTTGTAACCAACTTCTTGTTTATGGCACAGTTCCGTGGCCGAGGACAAAGGGATAAGGATTAGGTTATTCCACTTTATAGTGCAAATAATAAAGTGCCATAAATGAGTGCTTTATAGGGTATAAGATTGCTTCATTTGTAAAAAGATCTGTATATATTCAACAATTAGCAGCATATACTTCTACTTAACGTTTCATACAGAAATACTGGCATACAGTTGCAAATCTGTCATTTAGATGTTTAGAGCTTGGAGAGATATATGGTACGTGCTCCGAATTGTGTGCTTAGTACCCTTAGGAGGGTGCAGGTGAGCGTGCAAAAGCTCCATTCGTGCTGCTAATCCGCCCTTCCCCGAGGGTCACATCTTCAATTTACTCCTTAAGCGTGAAGCATAACCCCTGTGAACCTCAGCAGCCGTGTCTGAGGTGTGTGTCAGGGGTCTTGTGTGTGAGGGGAGAGCAGCCATAAGAAAATATGCTGCACTGTATGTGTGTCAGAAAGACTTTTGAAAGGGTGTGGCATATATGGTGATCTTTTTGTTGTTGATTATTTCATAGATTTAATGGTAATGTTACTATGGGAAAGATACAATTTGTATATATTTATTTATATACATGCATAATCAAACAAAAAGAAACAAATATAGGCAGTTTGATAAATGCATGCTATGCAGTATACCCAAAAATCAAAGTAGATTTTTTTTTTTATGAAATATGATTTGAACCTAGTTTTTAAATCAAAGATTCTTGAATTGGAAGAATTTGGCTTGGATGTTTGTGAAAGAGAGTGTCCCGCACTTTGTGTGTGTGTGTGTGTGTGTGAGAGAGAGAGATTTGAAAGGGTGTGGCACGCCTTTTTTACTATTATTTGTTTGTGTATTGCAGTGATTAAATGATTGAATATATGTTTAAGCATGCATAGTGTAAATATAATTTATATTCCAAGTCCATGCCTAATCACAGTAAGAAGCATAGACAAAGAAGAAAGGATTAAAAATTATTGTATTCAAGCTATGGATTTGAGCTATGCAGCTATACCACGTGAAATACACTTAGGATATAAATCAAACCTTTATAAAAGGAATTTGGCGGGAACAGAAAAACAGAAATCCCCAACTTCTTGCCATCAACGCTTTTTTTTTTTTTTTGCTTTGGAGTACCTCCAACACAATGCCTCCACACGCCTTGGGTATAGCTTGCTCTGCAACAAACAGGTTTTTTTAGATTGCACAATATCACTCCAAAAAACAACAGACAAACTGACTCATCTATTTGTTTGTTTATTAGTACAAAATTAGCGTGTCGACCTGTTAGCAGTGAGCTTGTGGGTTCGATCCTCACAAAGTGCATAAACTGATAAACTGCAGTGCAATGTTATTGGCTAAAATCATCTGTAAAATACAAAACGGTCACTGTTTAAACACATTGAACCTCGCAGTTAATGGCAAATGCATTTTCTTTTTCTCCAATTTCAGGAGGACAATGAAATTCCATCCACTTTGCTTACTAAAGATGGCCTGGCCTCCACCTCTCAGGACGAGATCGGTCCATCTTCACCAACTCCGCTCACTGATTTAAACCGCTCTCAAGAGGAAGGCCTGCAGACCATCAGCCTCTCTTCTGATGACGACGAGGAAAAAGGAGCAACGAGTCCTCTGGCAGAGGGTGGTGATGATTCGCTAGATCTGCATGAAGAAAGCTTCCCAGGCTTGGGAAGTGAACGTCTGGAGCGCTCTCGTGCTGACAAGTTCAAGCGCTCCAGTCTGAAGAAGGTGGATAGTCTAAAAAAGGCCTTCTCACGAAGCAGCATTGAGAAGAAGATCAACAAGATTGTGCCTCCAGAACAGCGTGAGAAGATCAAGAAAAGCTTCATCCCCAACCACCCGAAGAGCTCGTCTTCCAAGAGCTCGTCCTTCCGTGTCTCTCCAATGACCTTCAATGTCAAGAAGGAACGAGATGGAAACGCTGACTCCTCCGAGCAGCCTGGAAGCTCCCCGAGGAACCTCAGCCAAGTGGAAGTTCCCAACATTGGGGGACCTGATGGTGAGCTGCCCCTGGCTGAGTTGCACTCCTCAGCTGAGAAAGCAAATGGAGATGATCTACGTAGCCCCTCCACCCCGGGCAACGGGAATGGAGAGGTGTTCGTCACATATGAGGGAGGAGATCTCGAGAACGGTCCAACTGCAACTCTGGCTAAAGAAGAAGTGGATAAAGAAGATGATGACACTGATTGCAATGATGAAAACGGGAAGGAGGAAGAGGAGGAGGAGAAAGATGCGAGACCTGCAGAAGAAGCGTCCGTGTCTCCGCCGTCAACTGCAGCTACTGTTGAGCTGCCTTCTTAGATAGCGTTTCTACTCCTCTGACTTCAAATCACTTCTGAGACTTTGGGAAGCTTAGTTACTCCCTTGTGCCACTGGTATCTTGTCCCCAAGCTTTTTTAATGTTAGCATGTCTGCTAAAATAACATAATGCCCAGAATTAACCCTTAATATAAAGTAACTATAACCTATTGTGTTAAGTTCAGAAATCAAGCACGTTCTTGTAGGAGGAAATTCCATTTTGATTCCATTTCAAATAGATTCTGTATAAAAGCCCTGAGAGTGGTACAGCAGTTCAGACCACTGTCACCACAATGATACACCGAAATAGCTATATTTTTTTCTGTGGGAGCCTGTGAATACCATGAAATTGACTGAACTGAAACGCCTCAACTCTCACTCTCTATCTTTTTTCCTTTGTGTGTAGGAGAAGCAATGTGTACAAATCTGAACCTTTGTTATGCTGAAGTCCAGACTCTCTTCTGTCAATGTACATGAAATGTAGTATTAAACTGCATACAAAAAAGTACTGGTAGTATTATGGTTTTTGGAAACAGTACTTACTGTCCGTTTTTCACACAGTGCTTTGATGCAAATAGCAAGTAGAAACCATTGTATATTAATATAGTAATCATGAACATAGTAACAACATGGAACATCATTACTGTATCATTGTATCACCACAGTACTTTTTGTATGACATGAAACGGACAACTACAAAAGACAAGAGGTGTTGACAAAGTTTTTTAAATTTTAGAACTTTTATTAAAATATTTAGCAGCACTCTGTCTCAAGGCTTGAATAAGTAGATGTCTATGAGGACTGGTAGCATTGCTTAGCATGGTGGGAAGGAAGCATGTTTACCAAATTTTTGGGGGGAAGCCAGCACAATTGAATGCCATGGCAACCTTACCCACTGCCAACAACTCTCCAATTACTGCTATAGTGCACGGCAAGGGCACACATACACAGCCTGATAAATACAAGCGTACAGTGAAGCAGAAGTGTAGTCAAACATTCCATACTGCTGATGTAATAACTTCATATTCTGCTAAACACTAACACTATTTAAATGATTCAGTGAAAAAACTCTACACAGACCTGTAAATATAAAAAGACACTTCCATATACATGGGCTGTATAGCAGTTTTGCATGGTTGTACCCATGAGCCCAGTTTGAAATTGTCTAAACAGCACAAATAAATAATGTTTTTCAAGTTTGTAGGTGTCCAGGTACAGAAACTGAATAATTTTCTGCAGCTAGTGACTAGGTATATTCATTTTAAAATATAATACATTCAATGTGAATACAGTGTGCAAGCCATTGATCTAAAATAGACAGCAAATATATATAGGCCTATTGCATGTGTTAATTGACACGTTAACTGTCCTGTGCGTCTTTTTAAGCCTCAGCCACTCAGTTGAAATCCCCCCTCAGCTTCACTAAGTTCTGTCTTAATGAAGCTCTTGTCTCCTCTGCTCCTTGTCCGCGCTGTGAGGTGCACGCACACACACACACACAGAGGGTAATACGCAACAAAATATAATAAAAAATGTCTAGTTTGCTGATCTGTTATGTATATTTTCTGTTTGTTCAATACATTTCCAGTTTATTCAATAAAGACAATTAACAGCCTTCCTCCCGAGTACTTAGTTAACCCGACACAAAAAGCGGGATCGTTTAAATTCTTTTGCAGTGGGCCGCGGAAACATATGTGTTTGGCTGTGTGGGCCGTGAGTTTAAAAAGGTTTGGAACCACTGCTGTAGTCACTTTACCATCTATAAGCACTTGAACATGTGTGGGAAAGACCATCATTGGCTGCATTTGTGAGAGAGTAAAATGTTATTGGTTGTTGCTGTGGGTCGAGTGTCCTGATTGGATGTGTACGTGAGTCGTGTGATTGGCTGTGGTTCAGAGAGCGTGTGCTGTCATTGGCTGTAGCTGTGGGATGAATGTCCATGAGTGACGGCTTGGACGGCCTGTTCAGGAACCAGACTGGGATCTGAGAGGATTGATGTGGAGGTGCTGAGCAGACGGAGAGAACTCAGAACAGCTGGAGAGAGACACAGAGAAAAGACATGGCAGGATTAGTACAATACAACTGATATTACCGTTATCCTGCTGCTCATTGCACTGCTGGTTAGACCTTAACTGCATTTCATTGCCTTGTACTTGTACATGTGTAATGACAATAAAGTCTTTTTATGCATGTGTAAATATATAGGCACGAATGTACAGTATATATTTGGAAAATGTTTACATGCATTAACATGCATATATTTATATTAATTTTATTCATATTATATATAAATACATTTAATATATAAACATAAAGTTTTTCTTAAATACACTGCTCAAAAAAAAATTAAGGGAACACTTAAACAACACAGTGTAACTCCAGGTCAATCCCACTTCTTTGAAATCAAACTGCCCACTTAGGAATCAATGTTGTGTGAATGGAAGAGACAACAGGTGGAGATTATAGACAATTAGCAAGACACAGTAAAGGAGTGCTTCGTCAGGTGGTGACCACAGACCACTTCTCAGTTCCTGTGCTTTCTGGCTGATGTTTTGGTCTCTTCTGAATGCTGGCGGGGCTTTCACTCTAGTGCTAGCATGAGACGGAGTCTACAACCCACACAAGTGGCTCAGGTAGTGCAGCTCATCCAGGATGGCACATCAATGCGAG
>JAUCMU010000151.1:10224807-10244848 GCA_032275025.1 Enteromius treurensis
GTTCAAATCGCTAGGGTTCGAGCCCGCCGTTCTCCCGGCCCGCTCCCTGGACAGCACGCCAAACCCGCTATCTAATTACAAACCCGCTATCTAATTCATGAGGAAGCGTGAACACTTGAAAAGTTTACGATGGAACTCACTTCACTTTTCCTGGCCCCTGCCCGTAGCCCTTGGTTTCCATTTTGCGGTAAAAGCTTCTCAGTTTGGCCTCAAAATCCCGCTTATAGGGTGCAGGGGCTCGAGCATTGGCTCGTGGAGTTCCTGTGAGCAAGAAAAGATGTGAATAGCTGGAATGAAAAGTGGGTTGAAACCTACCTTGGCAAATTCATCCACAATACAACTTACTTTTAATTTTTTTAAATTAAAAGCAAATATATCACAATCAGAATAACTGTTTTAAACACATGCGTGATCAGGTAAACATACAGATTAGTTCACAGGGTCTTCCACTTTCGTTATTTAGTCTTGTAATGGAGGATACAAAGCGGGAAAAGGGGCAAGACAGGGAATTATTAGTTAAAACGTAAGTCTGGGTCATATGACGTCTCACCAGGGGAGCTCTGTGGGGAGGCATGACAGTAGCTGGAGAGCAGTAAGGCATTGGGCGGCACATAAGACATCACTTCCTCTTCAAACAGACTGCAAGGAGAGAGGGCCAGGTAACAGGTGTGTGTATTCTAACCCTGAGAGCTAGGTGTACAAAGTCATAAAATATGTACACACCCGTTTTTTTTTCTTTTACTATTTTTTTTTTTTTTTTTTACATATACTCTACCATTCAAAATTTGCGGTTGATTTAAGTTTTAAAGATTTTTTTTTTTTTAAATAGATTTCCTAGGCTCATCAAGCCTTTTTTGACCAAAAATACAATACCAACAGTAATTTTGTATTAAAATGTTATCTTATTAGGTAAATCTGTCACAAATATTCTTCTTGCTGATTTGCTACTTATTTCATTTTTACAAATTATTTGTTTTATACATTTTAGTCAGCACTTCTATGTTGTCATGGTAGACAATATAGTTGTGCTGATTAAAATTTTGTGGAAACTGTCATACATTTTATTAGGATTTTTTGATGAAAAAAAAAAAAAAAAAAAAAAAACAGAATTAATCTGAAGTCGTATTTTCTTTTATTTACTAATAATTAATCTCTGTGTTTTTAATCATAATCATATTTGTTGTCTCTCTTGATCAATTTAATGTGTCCTTGTTGAATAAATGTGTTTTCTTCAGAAAAATCTTACTGACCCCAAACATTTGAATGGTAGTGTAAAGTACACAGTCAACTAATGCATGCGTATCACAAGCAAAGGGAAACAAGCAGGCATATGTTTAGCTGTAATACGAATGCCGCACACACTTACCTGAGCAACATAACTAGGTCTGCATCACTGGACAGACGGGCCAACCCAGTTGGCCCCTCATTGCGGATAAACTGAACCTTCTCTCTAAAACATGAGACATATTTTAGAAATCAGCTACAGGCTAATGATAACTGTACATAACTATAGCACAATCTCTTCAAAATACAGAAATAAATTCTGCACTCTGTCAAAATCTGTTGTTGAAACAGAAAACTGTACCTAAGGAAGTGGTTTCTCACAAGCTCCGGCTGTCTTTCTTGCAAAATCTCAAAAATGTTGGGTTGTCTCAGAAAGGCGACAATCTTCTCATTATAAGCTGTAAAAACAAAGATGTGTGTTACGATATGTCAGTGTGTGCACACTTTTGTAAACATCCGAGTGCACACTCACCTACAGGCACCAAGTCCTGATACTGACTGTTTCTTGATGATCGGCCCTGGACAGGACTCGGAGAGCGAGAGTCATCAGCTACCTGAAACATGAGAGGAGGCCTCATGACTTCAGTGTATATTTCTTTCTACGCCCCTTTATGGTTTTTGAGGCAGAATTTTACCAAATGTGACATGTTCCTGAATCAACATCTTTGTTGACCCTGGAAGAACATTATGATTAACCAATTAGATTTCAAGAACCAGTTTAGGCTTACAATCAGTGTTTGGTACTACATCAGTGTCATTCATCTATAATTTCCTCTGATTACGCATGGTAAAGTTAGGTTTAGGTGTAGAGATATAGTTAAGCTGGGCAGAAAAATATAGCTATTTTTGGATTAAAATGTTATTCCTCGGCCAACCAAATCTGCAAATTCACCAAAATTGGACATGTGTTTTTTAAGGTACAAGCAATTAATTTAGTTTTATAGTTAAAAACCCTGCGTAGGTGCAATGAGATTTCACTTTGAGCAGTGAAGCAACACAAAAAGAAACACAACTGACAAAATTTGACGACGATGCAGTTGATGACTCTACCATTCAAAAATGTGTATCAGTGAAAGTGATTACAGAAATCTGTACTGTACACAGAACAAGTTCTCACCTCTCCTGCGCTGTGGCTGCGCTGGCGGGACAGGTGCTGTCGGTGAGCCAGCAGGCCGCTGGACCGGGAGTTCTGTAAGGGTAGCCGTGGGTCAATAAATGTTGTAGCACGACAGTTATGATCCACAAAGAAGGGCTGTGGCGCATAAACACACAGACAGAGAGTGTGAGCAAAGAACCATCTGTGAAACATCAGCAGAAGTTTACGGAACGGACAGGCCGATAAGAATAAATAAGACAAGCATCTGTTCATTGTTCCTGTCAGAGACACTAATTAAGGCATTATTCCTAATAACCAACAGATGGGCCTACATCCTAAACTCATCTTTCAGTTTCTGTCTGTACAGTTCCGTCAGACTACTCATAGGGGGCCCCAAAGAAAGAACAGGTGCAGAATTCCCAAAGGAGAAAAAATACAAACACACACCTTTCCAGTATGGTCGTGTTTCATCTCCCAGCCCCGTGGCAGCTCCAGCTGCTTGTTTGAGAACAGATTGAGGAAGTTGACAAGGTCTCGGTTGTGCTGGTAACGCTCAAAGTGTTGGACGTCCCGTCGAACTTTACTGATCATGTGCTTCAGACATGTGTTACTTGTGAACATGCGGTAGGCACTCTGAAGGGAAATTAGCACCATTTTCCAACAACAGTTAGTTACTGAACGCAGGAAAAATGACATGAGAGGACTTGAATATGAAATTTAGGCATGAAATCTTTAGATGGCTAGAAGCTCAGGAGTCCCCATTTAAAGCAATCAGGTGAAAACAAAACTGAACCTAAATGAGACAGAATTTAAAATAGAGGAAAACATTTTACAATATAGCTAAATATGTTAGAAAAATGTATTAAAATTAATATTATATAATATAATGCACATACCATTAAACCATTTGTATTGTTTTGATTGATTTATTTATTTATTCCATATATGACATGCAAAAAAACATATGTTTTAATTATATTGTGGTGACAAATTAAGAATTAGTTCCCACAACTCGTTTATTTGTAGCTCATTATCTTATTTTCTTTGTGTGTGTTGTGCTCTGTAGCTTTGTAATAATGCCATTCAGTTTATCAATGACTTAGTTTGGATTTGTGTGTGTGTGTGTGTGTGTGTGTAAAGCACTGATATCTGTGTCTCTTTGTGCTTTAGCTCACAGGATTAGAATGCAGAACAGAGAAGAAATCTGGACTGGAGAGGAACTTTGCACCAGGAGACTGAAGTAGTAAAGCCAGACGGGAACGTGAGTTGGCTTGACCCATAATGCCGTCCCTTCGGTATTCTACACAAGAACAGACACATCAACCAGCACAGACTGAACAAAATCCTATTTTTCTCCCAACATTACCCCATTTTGCATTTATCTCAACAGAGTGATCATTTACTTTCCCAAACACCATCATCTGTAGTTTGCACTTCGATTGACAGCTTACCACCAATGGATTGAGGTAGCAGTTCTGTCTCTTCAGACGGAGGATCATCCACTCTTTGTTCCTCAGACCTTTCACTCGTCATTGTTCTATGAATACTCTGATACCTGCCAGAGAGACAATACAGACATCACACAAATGTAAAATCCATGCTGGGAAATATTTCGCTTCACATGCCCTTCTCATGAAATATCAGGATTCCTATAGAAATGAGTGCATTTTGTCTGCTGAATTTTAAATGTGGTAAAAGTGACCACAACTTTGCCGCATGGCTAGCAGTTTTTGTTATCAAGAACTTCAGAAGAAGATTAATGTATGGCAAGCCTGTAAAGACCGTTCTTAGAATATTGTTCTTAGAATTGATTCACAAAAGCTTTAGGAGAATATTCAGTTTGCTGGGTGTCCTCTCAGTACTAAGTTCAATTTTTAGCTTTGTAATATGAAATGTGAAGAATATAGGTTAATTATCTAACCTGCGGTTGAGTTGCTCCATCTGCAGTATGGAGCTGGAGCGTGTCAGACCCTGAGGAGCAGGTGGGCCAGTAGGTCTCTGCCATGTGGTGGTGCGGTTCACATGATCCACGAAGAAGATACGGCCATGACTGTCAATACGAGCCTCCCAGTCTGAGGAAAGAACAAAGGGAAATTAAAATGTAGAGTAAAGTGCAATGGTACCCGATATTCAGTAATCAGTCTTTACAAACAAATACCACACAAGAAATGCACATACACTTACACACACACATAAAAGACATGGAAGCACATGAAGCCAAACAGAAACACATACACACACTCACTGGGAGGTAATGGCTCGTCCACACGCTGGTATCGGTGGATGTCTTGTCTTACAGACGGAAGAGAATGAACACGCTGATCTCCGTTGATCTGAGGGACACCTGCAATATTTTACATATAGCATCAGCATGTTTTCTAGACAGAACTCCTGATTCCTTTTTCATCTTAAAAATAATTGTCAAGCAAAGAGCAGCTCAGTGATTCTAAGAATACCTAATTCTGATTCTGTCTCAGTAATGAAGGTTTCAGAATCTGCAGATTCTCCATCTACTGATGGCATTAACTCCTCCTCTTCTTCATCCTCCTGTGACACACCAGCTGTCGCCTCCAGGCTCCATCTTCTGGACATTGTGTCCTCAGTCACATCTTCACATTCCTCTTCCTCGTTGGCTGATGGTTCTGGTTTTGGGGTATCCCTCTCTAGCTCATTGTTTGGAACACTTTCTTCAGCAACCTCATAAATTGTGGGTGGGTCATCTGAAAGATCTTCTCCCCCCGGGTCAATGGCTGCCTCTGCCCCCTGTTCTGCCTCCTATAAACATCAAATTCGAAGAGGAAGAGTATTATGTTTACTATTATTTTGCTATTTTGATGATACATTTTAAGATCTGTATTTATTCACACATTTCTGTTTCTGTTCATAATAGGATTCTTAATTTATAAATTCTGATATTTTAGGGCATACATGTAAAAACTGAAAGGGTGATTAAATGTCATGTATGAGCCTGTCATGTATCATTCTCAATCATAAATATTTATTAAAATGATGTATTATGGCATTTATGAATATTTGAAATGAGCTTTTATTTTGTTTAGGTTTCAGTAATTTTGCAATGTGGTTTTTTAATGTTTAAATTTATAATTCATTGGAATTTAAGTTTAAGTAATTAATATATATTTTTTTTATAATTTATTTGTTTAAGTTTTAAATGATTTTAATGATTTTTATTTGCTTTAGTTAACATTAGTAGCACTGTTTTAAACAAGGTTTGTAAAAAGACTTGGCACTTTTAAAAGATTGCGGACAATCTTAATTGTAATTTACTCACTTAAATGAAAAGTCTTCTTTCAATAAATCTGCAACTGACCTGAGAAGCAGACACAAGCCCTGAGCAGCAGTCAGATGCCATTGAAGAAATATCTACTTCAGTTGCCAGCTCTTCACTGGGTGCCAGCCCCTCATCCTCCTCCTCTGCCTCCAATTCCTCCCCCTCTTCCTCTTGCCTCCCTATCAGACTGGCGGTTTCCACCTCAGGGACCACTGAACTTGGCACGACCTCTGGCTCAAGAGCCACCTCTTTTCCTATATTCAGAGTCTCTATTTCAGACTCCAAGCCAGCCGCTTCTGGAGGCTCCTCTACAGTTCTTTCAAGCACAGTTTCTGTAACTGGTGGATTTTGGGGGTTGCTTTGAGTCCTAGCCAGGCTAGCAAGGCTAGCCAGGCTAGCCTCCGTAGCAGCGGACCTTTCCTCATCTTCATCTGAGTCAATATGCAACATAGCGCTGAGGCGGGTATGTGTGGGAAAGCTGGATCGTAGTTTGGGAGAAGCTGCCCCAAAAGGCCTATCTCCTGGACCCTTAGGTGCATCAATGGCATCAAGCTGATCACTGAAAGAAACCTGGAGTGGGTCTGGTGAAGAAGGGGCTTCATCATCCAGGGTAGTGCCGTACATCTCTGTGTCAGGGGAGGGAATACTGCTTCCTTCCCCATTTCTATGGGACCCCAGGGAGCCGGTGGGGGAAGGGCCTGCTGATGGGACAGGGAGAGGATGGGGCAGCTCTTCATCATCTGAAGGGGTTCCAGGAGCTCCATTGAGGGCAGCTGCCCCCAGAATGGTCTCAGGGGAAACGTCTATGAGAAGTGGGTAAAATAATTTCAAAACCATTACAAAAGTTAACAGCTTATTCAGCGTAAATGTGCATGTGATCTTACCATCTTGGCCCATAGATGTGACATCCACTTTAAAGTGCATTTGACCACTCACATGATCAGTGGGCAAACGACGACATAGAGAGAAGCTCAGTGATTGGTTCCTGAAGCCATATAAGCACACATATTTATTTACACACACTGAGTGCTGATGTAAAGTGTGAAGTTGGTAATTTTTGTTCTTGAATGTTCTTGAAAAAGCCTTTTAAGCTCACCAAGGCTGCTTTTATTGTATGAAATACAGTTAAACAGTAATATTGAGAAAACTAATTTCAGTTTAAAATATTAAACAGTTGAAAACTGGTGTTGCTTAATATTTTTAAGTGGAAATCTCAAGATTCTTTGATGAAAAGTGAAAGTAAAATAGCGTGTAACCCAATATTTCTTAACATATATATACAATACAAATACATATTCAGGGCATCCTTAATGAATTACAAAATGCATTTACAATTTTTTTGTTTCGCATTTTTGTATATATTACAATAAAAAACTGCCATTTTAAACTGTAAAAATTTCACAATATTACTATTTTATTGCATTTTTAATCAAATCAATGCAGTTTAAGTGAGCATAAGAGAATTCTTTTAAACAAACTGTAAACAATCTTCTCAACCCCGTGATTTTGTACAGTAGTGTATTTCTGATTAGTTATATTCTGATAAATTGTGTTTCTGAACATAACAGCAGTGTTTATGGTCAGAACACATTATAGTGTGATGATGATCAGATGAGATTCTGCCATGCTGCTCACCCTGATGCGTGTCTCTCCAGCAGCATCTGAACTGGAACGTTTAGTTGACCCAGGAAGCGCTTAATAATGGGTCGACTTTTGGCAAACTTGTCTTTAACCTCAACCACTAAGACGTCTGTCATAAGAGCCACAAAAGTGTGTTTCTAGATGGAAAACACAATGAAAGAATTTGGAAAAATGTATTGGTCTGAATTGTTTCAGCACTTGTTTGCTTGTATTTTCATTCACTGCATTGGTGAGTTTGTTTCTCTTTGTGTATTTGTGTGTGTGTCACCTCTCCATGCCACACAGGATTAGTAGTGTTAGTTGTAATGCCAGATCGCCTCTCTTGGCCATGATGAGAAAATGTCGGAAAGCAACTTCGCTTGCCAGGATGAATGCTCATCTTCAAATAAGGGTCTGGATTAAAAAACATCCCCTTCTTCAGCCCCACAGCCCGGACATCTAAAACAAACAACAGTCCAATTAGCAATAAAAACAGCTTGAATAAATCTGCCAGTAGGATAACAGCATAATAAGTCACTAACAGTTATTTGAAAAGCATAAATGATCATTCAAGCATTGCCTTCTCTCTCTTACACACACAAAAATGTACCTGATAGGGTAAAGCTGACTAATTTTCGGCTGCTGTCAGAAGCTTGCTGTCCTTCACCTTGACCGTCAACCTAAAAGACAAACTGATATGAGAGGCAACATACAACCATCCTGTAACCATTATGTAATAAATACAGACTTACAGTAATAAATAATAGGCATTTATGCAGGGAAGAAGCTCCCATATCTATATGACTGAGTTCCCTACATCCATCCAGCGACATGATAAATGGCCTGCACTTATGGGAACTGAGAAACACCTGACCTCCGAACACATGTGAGGATGCAGTCATACAGCCATTTAGCACGTAGCACCTTATGTACTGTATAACCTTTACCAATCATAATCTGGCCTGTAGCAAACAAGACAGCTACAGTAACTACAGTACAGTTTTTTTATATTTTACTGACCCCAAATATATATTTATATCCAGTGTTTTTGTGAGCTATAATGATATCAAAAGAATACACACACACACTGACCGAGCCTCTGGGGTTCTTGACTGTGATGCAGGGAGTTGTGGCTCTCAGCGCACCGCTTACTCCATGATAGTACTTAAAACAGATCCTTGTCTCAGCTAGAAGAGATAACCAGAAAAGTGCCAGCACAACAAATCTACCCATCATATTTGTAGAGTCAGCATTATATTTTATACCAAAAAAAAGAACTGCATTTCCAGCTGAATTCTGAGCACCAAGAATGTAAAACAAGAGAAAAAACTTTTGTCTAACCTCCTAGTCCATTAAATATTTTATAACATCAAGGTGGAGGTCAGCTGTTGGCTGCAGTTTCACTCACCTTCAAGGAAGTACGGCCCTGCCTCCAGCCTCCAGACGATCTGGCCACACTGTGTACCGTTAACGCCGCGGTTCTTGCAGTCCCACATATTTGATGGACAGGTTTCATCTGAAAAATAAATAAAAATTTGTGTTTGCATGTTTCTAGCAGCTGACATCAAATCCATTCAGGGCACACAACCTGTATATTTATTTTTATGTGGTGAATTGGTGGTACAGAGAGCAAAATAAACCCAATTAGCAAAACAGCAACCCGTAATGATGACAAATTTCACTAGCAATACAGATTCTACAGTGGCTGTGTAAATTACGTTACACAGCATTAGTCATCTGCTAATGAACAAATGTAGGGCAGATTACACTGAAGTCATTACTGAATGTCTGCTTGGTTGTCGAAACTTAAAGCCCCTGAGGGATAAGACCCTTGAGCAGGTAAAGTTTTGCTGGCAGGCTTTAGTTCAATTGTTAGTGGCATTGTTCCCAGATGTATCACTTTGCTCCGGTCTCATATTTTTACATGACAGTGAAGATTTGTGATCTTAGTATTTAAGGAGGACTGAAGGGCACAGAGGGTGAACGGATCTGTCTCTCATTTTCTAGTAAACATGTCCAACAGCATGTGTGGTAGAGTCCTGATACTTTCATTTAAATTGTACTTGATATTGTGTTTCTCTGCTGTAGATGTAATAGAGTGAGCAATTTTGAAAGTTTGTATGGCAAAATGTATGTACCTCTTTCCTTAGAATGAATTGCTTTGTTTCATTCCGTAATTTGCTTTGGATGCATGAGTCAAATTTGACTTCCAGGTTGCTTAAATTAAAGTTTGAATAATGTTATTTATAGTTATAAAATTACATATATATAAATATATAGTTTTATTTGTGCTGAATGTTTTTGTAGCACTTTAAGTTATTTGTCATATGTCTTTCGTTAAATATGTTACTGAGTGTCACTCTCATCTGCTTGATATTAAGGACAATATTCAAACAGTTTGTTTTAAAAATGAATTTAATGTGTGCTCTGCTTTATACCTCACTATATACTATCCACTATTTACAATAAACAATAAATATTTTTAACTGTAAAATTCTAATAATGTGAAGCACCAATAACCCCAATTCTTACCTATATGGTACATGCCAATCCAGTCTGTAGCATCCACCTCTTCCTTGATATCCCATGTGATGACCAAGTTCTGGCCCCGGCCCAGAGTGAACTCTAAAGTAGAAGCTGTGAGGGATGATCGCCCTTGAGAACTGACCAGGTCCGTATCGCTGTTGGCTCTGAGGAGTCCAACTCCAGCCTGCTCGGCTCCACCACGCTCCGCTAAGCTCCGAAGATTCTCCGGGCTAAGTGTGTGCCGCACATTTGGGCTCCGTCTACGACCTGCAGACTCCCGTGTGGCCAGGTGATCCCGCCCCTGAGGCGCCATGCCTGACGCCGGGCCGGAGCGGGGCCTGGACGGGAGAACTGCTGTGGCGAGAGAGGGGCGAATGGTGGCAACTGTGTGGGAGCACGTCTATGGACCGGGTGAGTTGGACCTGTAATGACCTGTAATTGTCTGGACATACAGGTGAAGGACCAGATAGGCCTGTCGTCTGCTAGAGCACTTGGCTATGGTAAAGGCTATTGACCTTAACGATTCGAGAATAAGGTCTTTAATTAATCTTTAATGAATCTAAAAGAGCTCAGTTATTTCCATTGATTGGTCAGTGGGATCCAGCTAGAAAACACAACCCTACTCAGGTCCTAGGAGAAGATCATCAACTGCCTAAGATTCTGCCTAAGAATACACAATTTCTCTGCTCTCAGGGTCTTTAGAATTGAATGAATAGGAGTGAGGAATAGAAAAAAGATATGGAAAATGGTAAGGAAAATGACAGAGAGAGAGAGAGAGAGGAACAAGGAAAGAGAGTTCAGTAAAGAAATACTCATGTACAGTTTTATGTTGTAACAGTTGTTTACACACAATCCTTATATACACATCTCGATTACTTCACTTAAAGTAATTATAGCTCACAGTTTGTTTTAATGATGGTTAATTCCAAAGTTATTTTACAACTATTTTTAAACTGATTCAGTATTCTTTGATATTTTGAAATAACTTCTATATTTTCAGTTTTCATTATAGTTTTAGTAATTTAGTAAATGTTTTAAATTTCACCCAGTGACAAAGAAACTAAAGTGCACCCAAAAATTCTTAAACAAGCAGCCACAGATAAATTAAAGAAGTTTATCATAAGAAAAAAAATACTTGAGGTAAGCCATTATTTATTATTTTCATTTGGTGGTGCTGTCCACACATCATGTGGCATCTAATAATCTCCTTTATTAAAAAGTGCCTCCCAAACGATGTGCCTCTTATCACCAATCGACAGATCTCTGAAGTCATTTCTATTCACTTAGCAAGCAGCATCTTTGTTTTTTAACACATTCCAGCTCAGTCATCCTTTTGGCAACATTTTAGATGAGAAGTCTTACACTGCAGTTTAACAGTGTATTGCATGTCTGAAAACTGCTTGATCGTGCGTGTATGTGTATGAGTGCGTTACAGGAGGTGATGTCAGCACCAAAAGTTTCTGCAGTGTTTGCATGCGGAGGACACCTGATCTTACATCCCATTAAATAGTAAATGAGGTCTGTTCACCTATGCATAAATGCAGTGTTTGCTATCACTACAGGAACCTCTCTGTGCACAAGCGGAGGTTACTGCAGTCTTTACTTCTTGACATAACGGGCACCTTGGGAAGCTGGCACAGGAGCATTACTGTTCCACTCTCTATAAACCAAACACATTCAGAACACACATGACACAAGCAAGCAACTACACACTACTGACCAACTGACACGTCTTGTACAGCTTCTAAGGTGTCATCTCAGGTCTGCTACTTTAGGCTCAACATGGATGTACCAATTAACTTTTGAATGATTGATTGATAAACATTTTCCAAAAAACATCTTCACAAACATTGTAAGAATATGATGTGCAAGGATTTTGATAACCTTAGTTGTTTCTGGCAACTTTTGCAAGGAATAATTCTAGAAAAGGCAATGAACTACATGGTCTTTCTCATATGTCACCAATAATGGATAATGTGATCAAACACTCATTCTGCCACCCCCTGCTTTCCCTCAGATCTCACCCATCACTCTGCTAAATGAAAATGTGATGCAGCATTATGATTATAGAAATACTGGGGGAGTACTGCAGCATCAGTAATAAGGATATCAAAATTAGCTTGCAAATTATGCAGTGACTTTCAGGGAGCTGACATTTTAAAGGGATTTCTATAGAAATTATCCACTAATAGCCTTCTTAATCTTATATAAGCAGCTACCACATAGTAAGCAATACAGTATGGCACTTCTTAAGATTGCAATACTGTGGTATGTTCATGTTCATAATAATAATAAAGAAAATAATAAAACTCGTTGTGCATTATTGACCTACTGTTTTTTGGGGGGATTAAAAAAGAAAAATGGAGATCAGCGTACTGTTGCATATGGTTGCGTTTTAAAGTTTATTTGGAATAGAAAAAGACACTCGTCTTGTAACATATATCTAACTGAAGCGTAACCTATATATTGTGTATGAAAATTTATTTAAACGTTGGTCTATGTTGTCGGAAAAAAAACATTTTAATAACACAAAAAGTAGGCTAATATATATTTTATTACTCAGCAGAAGCGTGTATTACGTCATATGAGGAATTCGATCTGCTCTCAAGCCGCTAGGTGCGATCCAGCAGATTCTTCACATTAAGGTTTTTTTGTGTGTTTGTTTTTTCATCTGCAGGTAAAGCCCAGCGCGCACACAGACGGCGCTAAGCCGTGACGGCTTTTCTGACGACACGCATCGCATGCAGCGCTTTCGGATAACGCAGGGAATTCCCTTCGTCATGTATTCACACATCATGATCTGCGGAGAATCAGCATGCTGCATTAACATAAGCCATCATCAGCGCATATGTATTTCTGAACCTCTGGGTCAGCCCCGCTAACGCACCGTTATTACATCTAGAAAAAGAGATACGCAAATGAAAGACAATCACAAGATGTAACAAGGCGTTTAAACTGCTGAATCATAAAACATATCTCTTTTAACACAGCGGCTGCATACAGCACGCATCAAAACACAGTATATTGTGTAACCGCGTACCTGCGCATCAACGTGATGTGTCCATGGAAACGCCAACAAAATTCCGCGGCGCAAAGGCGAATAGCGTGGGTTAATAATGCTGTTCTATCGCTCTTTCCTCTTTGGAGTCGCTTTGGCAGCGACGCGTCGTTCTATTCAGGCCTTCTTCATCCACTGTATCCGAGATTTTTGTCGGTTACCCGAAGGAGAAATCACGACTGATGGGATAGTTCCTTTCGGCACAGGTTGGCAGATGAGCTATAACATCCTGGATTACAGCCCGATCTATCTGATCTTACGCTACTGGAGACTTGATCTCAACGCCTGTGTAATTATACAAGAAAACGGCGTTGGGTTTCCCTGTGGAGGTGACCACCCGTGTCGGTCCGTCCCCGCAGCGCATGCAGCGGTAGTAATAAAGCAGTTATAAGGCGCTCCGAAACTGGAGGCAGTGTGGGAGCGGCGGGGTGGCGACTGCTGGGGAGCACATCTGTCCTCACACAACACACAGCTCTGTGGCTACAGCTTCACATCACATGTGTATGCACTGATCAATCCAGACTTCATAATGCAGTTTATTAAGAAAGATGCAGATAAGCTCAAATAAATGATTTGTTACACAATTTGTTACTTTGCTTATAGGTCTGTTGAGGGGAGACTGGGAGGTGATGTAATATTTTGATGGTTTTATTTAGTGTTTTATATAGTTTTTCAAGGTATGATATAACATACCCATATCTATTTATATTTATCCACAAATTAGCCTACATAGCTTATAAATCACAATATAGGCTACTTTTAATATCTTCACACAAGAGTGATGGCTATAATATTTAGGCTTTACAAAGGGATGTTTTAAACCATTTAACGCAAAACTGTTAAACTGAAATGCATATTATTATTTTGTATCTTTTACCAGTGAACTATTGTAAATAACTTAGCAGGCATTATATGTTTAATTTACACTTTAGGGTTTAAAATTGGTTATCATTATGCCATGGCTAATTTGAAATATGAACAATAGTAACATTAAGAAATGCAACATTAAAGTCAACACTGAAACCAAAAACGATTCCGCTAATATCTGCAATTTTTGCAAAACTTACTTTAAAAGCTTTAAAAGAAGGATAAGCGATTTGGTTCAAGAAAATGTTTTATTATGCTGGTTGAAAGTCTGGAATGCTGGAAAAAAAGTCTGGAATGCTGGAAAAAAAGTATTCATTGGATGAACTCAATTTAATTCAGGGCAGGATTTCCATCCAATAAATATGTATAGCCCCCAACTCATAAAAAACTAATGAATGCAACAAAATTTAATTGAGTTTGAATTTGATCAAATATAGCATTGAAGGGGTCATACAGTCGTACATGCAATTTTTCAAGCTGTTTGGACTGAAGTGTGTTGGATGTGTGTACACAACCACCCTACTATGATAAAGATCCACAAGTATTTTTATTCAATTAATAGAAGAATAAGTTGTCCCTTCTGAAATCAAGCCATTCTCAAATAGTACATGTCGGTGTGGCGACACACCGACAGAGGCCACTCCCACAATATTTGATTGACAGCAGTGTGTCCCACAAACTGAACTGGTGTCTTACCTCAGACCCGCCCTGAAATTGGCTTTCTGAAATTGCTTACCGTGCCTTTAACTATAAAGATCACATATTTTAAAATCCACACCAATGCAGTATAACATTCTGTTTATTATAATCATGCCACGCTCTTTTGTCTTTTGCCACTTTAAACGTTCAAGCTCTATAAAGTAGGGTGGATTCTGATTGGCTGTCAGTGTCATTATCATTAATCAGCTTGTTTTGTGTTGTAAACTGCTTTTTTTTTTTTTTTTAGAAGAATTTTTAAAACTCCTTATTGTCGTGAACGTGAACACACTTTAACAGGTTAATAATTTATGTCATATGAAAAATTGGTTTGCATGAACTAATCCTAATTAAAAATGTTTAAAATAAATAACGTTTTACACTGTACAAAACAAGAAAAGTTCTGTCAAATTCAATCCTCTGGTTTGAACATAAAGGGCCCCATTTCCATTCCACTGTAGATGAATGTTTTGTTTTATGTGACTGTACTTGACTCTATAGCCTGTGTTTGGTTGAGAACAACATTTGTTTTCATATCCTGTGGTTTATTCAAAACACTCATAGACCTGGATATTACTCGAGACACGCATGTTCACATTAATTCTGCACCATTATGAGAGTAAATACTGCTGACTATCAATGAGCTGTATGGGCCAAATGATTTATGTATTTATGAATGACGAGGGCCATTCTGTGAAGCAGTTTTAACAGTGCATCAGATATTAGAAGACATTGTGTTTTGATTTTAAAGCTTTCTGTCTTTCAGCTGAGATGAAAGAACTTCAACATCTCCAGTCAAATGGGGCTTTGGCAACTGCAGCGGCCAAATCTCAGCACGACTAACAGCCATCTGTTAGGCTGAGAAAAAAGCTAAATATTATTAAATGTGACTAATTAGTAGGAATTAAAGTGGCACTGACAAGATATTTGAGGAATTTTTCTAGCCGTTACTTACACATACTGACCTCTTTTTAAAGGGACAAGAAAAAAAAATATATATAAAAGACTATATGGGTATATAAAAGATTCAATAAAAATAACAAAAATAAAACATTGTAATAAATAAATAACGTTCTCTGAATAAATAACATTCTTTGTTTGATAGCCATACCTCATTTAAAAAAAATAAATAAATAAAAAGACAACACACAATCAACACACACAGAAAATGTTCAATAGACTTGAGGGCCAACTCTGAGTAAACAATTTTTATTGGAACTGCAGTAGTGCTCAAAACATTGCACACATTTTTGGGTAAAATAACTTGAGATATAAACACACTTAAAGCCACTGACTCCACAACACGTTATTTAACCTGAGAATGATCAATTTGTTATTTCACCATGTACAAAGCTTAGAGATAAACAAGCAATAACCTTGTTATCCTGCTTTGTAACGAATTCATTACAAAGCAGGTAGACAACACCTCTGACACTTTCAAGCACATCTGTATACTACATAACAGCAAAAGATGCTCCAGAAATAAGCATTAACTGCCCTAACCACTGTATTAAGAAAACAATGACCACAACCAATCACAGTGACGCTGCTGCTTGGCCAAACAGGTGCAAGCCAATAATGAGAAGTCAGTCCGACTGCCAATAGAAGTGCTAACACGTTAGCATACATGTGCTGCCAGACAGTACTTCATCACACATCGGTATTAAAGAAGCTTTGACATAAACGTTCAGTTTCATAGTTACCGCTCATGAGTGAATTACAAAAGCACCACAAACAGCACTATAATCACACTTGTATCAACTACACCTCTTAGTAAACATTTGATAAGATTATACTTTAAAAGGTTTATTGTGGAGCAATTTACAGCTGCTGATTAACGTTTTCATTTTAAAATATTAGCTCAGCTTTCAAATAAGAAGTAATATCAACTCCTTACAATATGTATAACAGACGAGTCACTGTAATGAGTGAGTCACTGCAAATATATTAAAGCACAACAGCATTTAGGTTCATGAGGCAGTGAGCTGCATACTATAAAAAAGTCAAAACAGTCACAGCTTGAAGCCAAGTCTGAAACCCTAACCAACAGGAATACTGAATGTGTGGAGGCTTAAGCTTTTGTTTCATCGAATCATATTTTTTTCGCTAAAGGTGGATTATGGTTTAACTGAGGTTTTCAGGTTAATGTTGCTTCATATTCAAAACCTGCTAATACATCAACATACTTCACAAATATATACATACAAAATCTTCAGAATGTTTAAACCACTTTTTAGCTTCACAATTAGCTTTTTATTATCATCCGGTAAATTTTTGATTGTTTTTAACAATTTATAAATTCAAATCTTAACATCTCAAATTTCAGTTACATTTTTATTATGACATACCATA
This sequence comes from Enteromius treurensis, assembly GCA_032275025.1. Classification (NCBI taxonomy): domain Eukaryota; kingdom Metazoa; phylum Chordata; class Actinopteri; order Cypriniformes; family Cyprinidae; genus Enteromius; species Enteromius treurensis. The sequence continues at coordinate 10,241,599 of JAUCMU010000151.1, forward strand.
AGTTCAGAAGTTTAGGGTCAGCAACATTTTTTCCCATATCTTTAACAAGGCTACATTTATTTGATCTAACAAAACACTGATATTGTGAAATATTACTACAAATTAAAATAAATAATTTTTATTAAATGAAATAAAAATTAATTACAATGAAATGGCTTTTTTTTTTTTTTTCAAAAAAAGCTGATTTTGCTGAATTCTTTAGTGTCACATGATCTTTTAGAAAAAACATGTATATGCTGGTTTAATGCTTAAGAATAATTTCTTAATATCGCACTGCTTCATTTTTGTGGGGACCATGATTTTTCGAATGAAGAACTATGAAGCTCAAAACAACAAGATTTATTTGAAACAGAACTGACACTTTAAAAAAAAAAAAAAAATTAGATCAATTTAAATGCGCTCTCATCCGAATATTGCAGTATTAATTTCTTTTAAAACTAAAAAATAAAAAAAAGATGTCTTACTGACCCCAAACTTTCAAATGTTGTATTTATAAAACCACATGACGACTCCAATAAACAAAAAACAAATTCTTCATTACATTTTCACAGCAGAAGCCTTACTAGCATCAATACAAACATTGCTGTCATTGCTGCAGTATTAAAGAGTTGCTGTTGGATCCGTTTGGCTTCGGTGGCTTACATAATCAGGACAGATCTGGCCCTGAATTAGCAGTTCTTGCTTTTAAACATGTAATCAGATCCTGGCCTCCAAATATTGTGGCACATCACAGTGAACACCAATGAAAACAATCAGTCACAATCATATTAATAGAAAAAGACAGCCTTTCACACTTTCACAACAAAAACAGCTCGAAATTTAGCATGAGGCAGAGCAAGATTGCAATGGCATAAAAACACAACAAACATCAAAGCTCACCGCAAAATGATTCAAACACACATTCAAGTACATTCACAGTGCAGAAGACACATTTTGTGCCATATGAGTGTTTTTGGTCAATCACATCCTGTAAGAGGAGGAAGTCTGATTTAAATAGCAGACTGCTTGGATGTACGGACTGACAACCATCCGTCCTCAATGATGAAAAGGTTCAGTTGCGAATGGGTATCAGAGAAGCAGCGGCATGTTACAAGAAAGGCACCGTTCTCTCATTCGATTCAGGATGACAAAATATAATTTAAGCTCTCAGGTAAACGATCCTGAATCAGAGTGTAAGGTCAAATGATGATGGATCAGATGTGTGAGGAACAGACCATCAACAGCATTCATCAAACATTACAGTAAAAAAAAAAAAAAAAAAAAAAAACCTGTGCAGACAGCAACAATCTCTGTGGCTACTGTGACTGTGGCAGTGTTTCTAATAATTTGTCTCAGGTTATGAGACACTATAACCATAAATGAAACTGTGATGTCTTTTCAACACCACAAATTGTGCACACTGATATAAAAATCTTCATATTGCTTGTCAGTCCGTTTTCGTGATACATGAACTCAAGATAACACCTCCAGACGGAATGTTATGCTACTCGAGACTTGCCTTACAGCTTCAGCTAAAAGGGTGTTAATAAGAAGTGATCTGTCAAACACAGAGGTACTCCAGCACCTACAGGCATTCCATTTGCATTCGAAGCTAAACGGCTTAAGGCAGAAATGACAGATCGAAGATAGAACAGGCAGAGATCAAGTCACACTCACATGTGAATTGCACAAAAGCTGAACAAACACCTAAAGCTGCTTTTACATCCTTAAAAGTCAACATGAAAATGCATTTCTGACCCATTTTACTTCCGTGACGTGACATGTTAGATGTGTATAATATATTACAAGAAATCTGATACGATTATACTAGCTGTTAATTGTGCATAAAATTCTTAAATAATGCTGTAATGTTATTCCAAATTACGGATACTGTAAATCAGAACGAAAGCAAAGAATTCAGTCAAAAAGAAAAGCCTAGTGTAAGCAAACAAAACAGTTGGCAGTGGTTTACTATGAAATGATAGACTTTTTAGTCACTATCTACACCACAATGATCTGAATTAATGCATGAAATAAAATAATGAACATGTATTTGGATTGGAGCAAATGTAGATGGTGTATTCTTAATTTCTCCATTTCTTAAAATGTAATCAGAAATATAAAACAAATCCGATGCACTGATGAGTCATGCGCAAGATCAGGAAGTAAACAGGGTCAATTGATAGGGCATTTTTTAAATTCTAGCATATACGAACGAATGATAACTATAACATGGCTTTTAAAATGATACACCATTTTTTTACAAATAAATTAAAACTGAAATTAAACAAAAGAATTTTAGGCATCTCAAAATTATAATGTGCAATATGAAAAAAAAAAAAGAGAAAAACCGGATATACTGATAAATTGTGTATCCTTATCAATTAAGACTTCATGTTGCAAATGTAATATTAAATCAGACATCTACACTCCCACACCCCCATCACGCACACATACACAAACACCAGTACAGGCTAGTTTCTCACACACACACACACACACACTGATTAAATACAGTCTTGGACTTGGAGTGTAGTTCAGGCCGAGGCTTAATATGTCTGAGAAACTAGCCTAACGAAACAAGGTATTGCTCATGAATACAGACATACCACCATTAACAAGAATAATACCCTGTACAAAAGTTACAAATGATGACAGACGACAAGTCACGTGACTCCGGATGTGCTGGTCCACTGATGTCACTATTCCATGTGACTCCACTGAACACAAACAGGGTTCTAAGGCTGTTTTGGTCTAATCTGGTCTGAATTTATACAAAGCCCAGGTCTTGCTTTAATCTCAATGCACACTCACGTTTAAAGTTTGCTGGGAGGTCAAAAGTAGCAAGAACAGACCAAGAGGGTCAGAGCTGCAGACAGGAAATAAGCGACTCTGTAAATGTGCAGTGGACAAAAAGCCAGCATGCCCACGCACAGCGGCACCAGCAGATGAAGAGTCAGATTCAGCATCAGTTTGCTGCAATAAAGTATAAATACAGACATACAGCATTGTCAGAAGTTGTGATACTTTTATTCATCAAGAGTGCATGTAATTAATCAAAATATACAGTTATTGCAAACGTTATTAAGTTTTCTATTTCCATTTTCTATTCATCAGAGAGTTTTAACAACAATATTCATGCAGTAAAACACACAAAAAAATGTGTCTTGAGTAGGGATGGGAATCGAAAACCAGTTCTTGTTGAGAACCGGTTCCCAGTGTTTCGATTCCTTTGAATCGTTTGCAAAATTTGCAAACGATTCCCTTAACG
>JAUCMU010000151.1:10248725-10258763 GCA_032275025.1 Enteromius treurensis
AACATGGTTTTGCGCAGCTCGTCAGTGAACAACGGCTGTGTGTAGTATATACGGCTCAATGTGAAATCACGCACGGCACAATATTGCTTTGTTGCACTTGGTTAACAAAAATAAACAATATTTTGTTGCTTAAGCTTATGTATTCAGTCACTATTCAATGGTATACTAAAAATCCATTCTCACTGTTCTCGGGTCAAATATTTATATGCCATTAAAATCCGATTAATCTCGATTAATTAATTACATAGCCTCTAACTGTTTTAATCGAGTCCCGGCCCTAATATATACATATTTTACAAATATGATTTTTCTTTTATGAGTTTTAACACATAAGGATTTAATTACATCACATTTTCTTCATAACTGGGACACCATGTAAAAAGATTCAAAATGAATGCTAAATATTTTTAGCATTTGATCTAATTTCACCAAATGTTCAGTGACATTTAAATAATAAAAAGGTTTCTGGGTGTGATGCTGTGGGTCTCTCTTACCATATTATTACTGCGACAGTGGAAATGACTGTAGGCTTTCCTTCGACTGGAGAGGGCAAACAGGAAGTACATGACTTGAGCTTCCTGCCAAGAGTTGGAGGATGGTTTACATTAGTGCAACATTCAGAGAGGCATAATTTTGCCTGAAATTATGAAACATATTGTCACCTTGGGGGCACTGTAGAACAGACGGAGTGTGTTGACCTCCTTCCACGCCTCAGGAGGAGCTGGAAGGATGGATGAATAGATTCAGATATAAATAGCAGAAAAAGGAGAATCAGATATTATCTTCCAGCCTCGATGAAAACTGGTTAGCCAATAAATATACATGTGCACACAAACACAGACCTGTGAATGGGACAGGGGCATCCTGTGGCTCTCCAGGCTGCAGCACAGGATGTCTAAAGAAATGATAGTCCAGCACTGACATTCGCTTCTCAGGACTCTCTGTGAACTAAAGAGAATCACCAGTCAGTAAAAACACCTTAAGCAAACACTCACACTATATTAGAACATGACTTACCTGCCCTGTTTCAGGTTCAATAAGATCAAAGAACGCCCGAACTGTGGCCAGAACCAGCTCCTTGCACCTTCAAGTATAAAAGGATTAGAGCAAAATAATTAACCACCAGCTTTAATTCTCTCTCCATTTTCATGAAACAATGCTAGGATACAAATACATACCAAACGATGGAAATGTGATCTGTGGAAACCCAGGTTCGGGGAACTGCAGTCGCCTAAAACCAATTCACAAAACATCAACACCAAGGTAAGGTTCTGCTTGAAATCAAGTATTTCTACCTGAAACTTTAGTGGCTAGTAGACCTACCACTATTGACATCTTATTGAGGTCATCGATGGGGCAGGACAGTGCTGTCAAACCAGAGCGCACCTGGAAGTCAAGGTAGCCACCACCCACAGAGAGAACGGTTACATTCCGAAGGTCTTCAGCATTTGTGGCCCAGCGATGCCTGACTGTAGAGTAAAACTCTACCACAGACACACACAATTCAGATGTGAGTTTGCAATCAAACTGCAATCAATACCTTCTGAACAAACTAACGTTAAAAAAACTATATAGGGGGAGTTTTTATTTTTATGGTTTTGAAAGAAATCTCGCTCACCATAACCGCATGTATGCATGTGACCAAAAATACAATTAAAAAAAAAGTAATGGAGTAAAAGTATTACAAGTCTCAATATATGTTTTCCGATGTTAAGCTGAATCCTAAGCAACCATTTTCTTCAATTTTCAGTGTCAGGAAATCCTTCAAAAATCATTGTAACATACCGACTCCTTGTTATTGGTGTTGAATAATTTTGTGGAAACCATAACACATCATTCAGGATTCTTTGATGACCTAAACGTTTAGCAATTATTTAAATTATATATATTTTTGTAACATTACAACATTCTTTATGGTTACATTTAATCAATTTAATGTGTCCTTGTGAAACAAAAATAACAATTTTGAACTGTAGTGTACCATCTAAACATGTTTATTTCAGTCTGTAGGTTTTTTTCCCCCTACCCAGTATATAAGGGTCCAGAGACAGGACAGGTGCCTGGTGGGGTGAGGCCTGAGTGATGATTAAGCTGACCAGGCGTGGGTTAAACCGTGGCAGAGTGAACAACGCCCTTGCCACCACTCCACCCATGGAATGACCCACCAGAACCACTCCCGTGGGAGGATCTGGACGGTCCTGCAAACATGGAAATGTAGAAGAAAGATCATCGGTTTGGATTTACATGGTCTACTTATAGCAATGAGGCTCAAAGTGACTGGAATACACAACACAACCCAGGCTTCATAACAATAGATTTTATATTCTGGTTACCGAAACAAATGTTCATAAACAGCTGAAAATCAAACACCACAGACTTTCGCATTGTTTAAACACATGCAGAAACATGTACCCTGTTGCTAGGAGACGTATGACAAATAAAAACAATATGCATTCTAAAATCGGGTCAAAGTACAAAAAATGGTCGAAATCCTCAGATTTTTAGTCTGAAGCTTAAAATCAAAGTATGTAAACTATATGATATTGCACGTACACATTTAGCAGACCGGCTCCGACTAGGCAACTATCATTCATTTCTCCAAACTGAAAATCTACGCAATCGCTTTGTAGTGTACTTCATATAAGCATATATATTTTGTGTGCTAGCAACTAAAAACGAATTCTTGTCCATAAACACAATCATTTCTGTTATTGCACCAAGCATTTATTCTGTGACAGTCTTGATAACTGCGATTTGTAATCTGTAATTCTAACAAAGAGACAGAAAAGGGTGGAAAGGAAGTGGAAGGAAAGGGAAAGAAAGATGCTTTTGTCCTCTGACCTTGTAAAGGCGCAAGATGGCTTTGATGCTTTCATGCAGAAATTGAGTCTGTCTGCGCAAACTGCCCCCATACAGCGCCACCAGCTCCTCATTGAAGTCGATGGTGAACACGTTCATATGTATTCGCCTGTCCAGGTTCTCAGCCTTCCTCAATGCCACTGAACCCAGAGAACGAGCTGCAAGAGAGCGTATATAACAAAAACATCTCTGTGTGAGCTCTCACCGCTGTCATCCTGTACTGAACAATCAGTGTTTTTTCAGTTCAGTACTGAGAAAAAGTCAGTACGAGGATCGAGATTGAGCAAACAAAGAAGTTCGTTTTCACCCAACAATCAAAGCCCAACTTAAAGAAAGAGTAAACAAAACCAAGCTATTTGCATGTACATGTGTGAGATGTGCAGACTAAAATAAAGAAGAAAAACAAGTTCCATCTCACCTTGCTTGTAGCTGCCCGCATTCCCAGGCAAGAATAGCACCGGAGCGCCGGTTAGCTTGAGTCCTCTGGTCTCCTGAGCGTATGTGCCCTCTCCATACAGATACAGCCCGTATGATGGGCACTGGCGCGCAACACGCTTCGGAAGCTGCACACGCTGCAAACATACAAGTGAAGAGAATGCAAGACCACAGGCACATGAAGTTGTAGAACAGGATTCCTGAAACAAGTGTCACTTTAAAAGCTCAGGTTGCAGAGCAGGTTTGAATGTATTTTGAGATGTACTTATGAGTGACTAAGAATACAATAGGCTATACTTGTAAGTGGTTACACTATGGCGTTACATATGATTATTATTATTGTTTTTTTTAAAACACTTTTTAACTTTAACACTTCAGTAACTAAATGACGACATATTGTCACTAATATTTGTTATTTTATATAGGACAAAAAAAATGCATTTTAGGTGAATGTTACCATGATACCATCAATCTCTTACAATTTAAATATTAAAATTATTGTTAAATAATTATATATATATATATATATATATAAATATATATACATTGCTTTCATTATAAAATCATTAAAAACCCGCTGTGGGTCACAATTGTGTGACGCCTAAAGTACGGTATGACAGAGATTGTGCCTATTGAAATATTGTGTGATAAATGATGCTGCTAAGGAATGCTTGTTGTTGTCAAAACAACAGGTAGAAAGGCGGGTGTGAAGAAGTGATGTATGGCCTGCCGTCGAGTTGTGATCTAGTAATATTGCTCTCATTAAAAGAAATTTGCCATTTTGTAAACTGCAAAGCAAACGTGTGAAGATCCACCAGTGATAATACTCACTCGGTATTCTGGGTACTCGAACATGTATGTCATGCTGCATTGGATCTCCCCGAAACCAAACAATAACTCCCGCAAACCAACGAGCAAAAGCCCAAGAGCAAAGCCGCAAAACGCGTATACAGCGAGTCTCATGTCTCTACGAGATTTTATTTACAGATTCATTGTAATCGTGTCTCCGCTTTCCTCGTTGTAAACCCACATTGCCCGTTTAAACCTATAGGAAACCTCCTACGGACCTGTCACGCAGCCCTTGGCATGATGTCACGACGCAGACAAGACAGTAGCCAATGGAGAGGGAGATTGGTTTCTGCATTTGACCAATCAAAATTTACAGTGGGAGGAATGGCGAGAAAAAAATGGGATCATCGTGGAATATCTCTCCTCTGTTTAAAACGCAGAAAGGCGTAAATAGAGGGGAAAGTCAAGGTCCATCGTGTCAAGTTGTATGCCTTATTAATTACTAACCACCAAAATCAGGAAACCATATTATGTAGTACACCGTCATATCTCCATTATTTGTCCTACAGTAAACATGGTAATACTAAAAAACATTGTAGTTTTTTATCACAATTTTTCTGGATATTTTTCTATGCTCCCTGTAACTAACATTGGCGATTTTTAAAACTTGGTTTGGCTTAAAATCCTTTACATTTAAAGCAATGCAATCAGAAAATTATTAAACATAGTATAGTAAACGTTGTATTTTTCTATTTTTAAGGTGTCTGCATATTTCAGAAAGTCTGGTTTGCACTTTTCATAGAAACACAAACAACATATGTTTATGTTATTATTAAGCATAAAAAGGTACTTCATTTACAAAACCAAGATTCATGTACATGTACAAAACCAAGGAAAACAACGAAGACAGGAAGATTATATTTGATTCCAAACTTCTTTTCTGTACTGTATATGAAACATAAAGTAAACGGACTCAATTTGAATTACTATTCATTTGTAATATTCTAGAGAAAAGTAAATGTACAATATTTTTTATGAATTATGATATTTTATTGTTGTTGTTTTTTCTGTTTGTTTGATTTTTGCAATAAAATGTTTTACATAACATGGAAGTTTTGATAAAACCATTACAGCAATGGTCAATGAGCCTGTCTTCAAAGTATCCAGGCTGTGGTCTTCGTGGCTTCAATACCAAAGAATTGCGCTTTTTCCCTCCTAATTTTCCTTGAATAGTTACACAGTTCAATAGCGCAATTTGCAGTTTGTATGAATTTCGGTGTAAACTGCAAAGTAAAAAAAAAAACTTTAATGACCAAACTGATCAATAAAGGAGCCAACCATAAATTACAAACATTAAAATAGTTAATGTGATATCATTGAGATGCAACACACTCAAGAATACAGCAAATCAACATTTATAACCTTCTACTGCCCATGGAAACTACCTGGAGCTGACAATATAGCAGTGTTTTTTTCCAGTGATGGTTAATAAATTGAGCCTACATGTTTTGGCATCATGAGCAATATTAAATGAAAAAAAAAAAAAAAAAAAACTCTCCTATCCAAGTTAAACACATTTAGTCAAGAAGTTTTGAGTGCTCTATTCTCGTGATGATCCAATCTGGAGTCACACCTTGAGTAAACTCCCTTTGGAATCTGGCAAAAAAAGGGAAAACAAGACAGACATAAATGTTAGAATGAAGTTTTTAATATAACATAATACTGATATTTCTATTACTAAATATGTATAGTTATACTTTGTATATATATATATATATATATATATATATATAAAATGCGTGTGTGTGTGTGTGTATATATATATATATATATATATATATATAGGATAATGAAAAGAATCATTACTCATAATTGGCTGTCAGTAATCTCTTGGCCTCTGGTTTCTCTCCCTCTCCACCAATGTCAACCTGGAATATTCTTGCTCCCTCCATATTCTCATCAGGAAGTCTGGCACTCGTCAAGTACCAAAAACGCATCAAAATACTTACATATTTCCTCCCTGAAAGCAATGGGGAAAAACTCCTATTATTTTTATGCATACATATTAATTTATGTCTATGTTATAGATTTTTTTTTTTATAGTAACCTACTAAACGCATTAAATTTTGCATGGCATAAGTAACAGTCTGATAAAAAGGATAAATGGGCTGATTTCAAAGCTTATATTTCCTAAATTACACGCCCACAATCAATAATTAAACATATTACCTGGGTGAATAGTGCGTGGTATGAAGTTTATAGGGTCTCACCGCTATCATCATAGTAAATGCCAACATCTCCTGTTGTTGTGTACATGATCTCATCGGAATCAGCAGACAGCGCCCTCTGGTGGCTCAATGGCAATGAAGCGCATTTTTCCTCAAGTTTGCCTATTAGCTATGCGAGGAAATAGATGAATCACTCTAAATGAAATCAATAATATAAGCGGATGAATAAAATCATCATTATAATATAAATATGGTCGGAATCTTAATGTACTTACATCTTTAGCTACTAATCCCTCAAGAGACTCAAACTTACACTGAGACAGCAATCTTGATACGTGCGAGAAAGCCTGAACGAAAGGTGATGTTTATTATCTCCTTTATCATGTAACTCAAAACAACATTGGTTATGTTTTCCCATTTAAAAAAGTTTATATGTTCTCATTACTTGCTAAAATATACACACTAAAACATTTTAAAATCTTAAACTGTTTTGAAGAAGCCTGAAAATATTCGATCCAAAGATACTTTTGAAATATTTTTTCTATTTTTAATAACTGTTTTCAAATTTGAATATATTTGATGTATTCCTGTGATTTCAAATCAGATTTATTTTAGCATCATTACTCCAGTCTTCAGTGTCGCACGATCCTTCAGAAATCATTCTAAATAATATTTGGATTTTCTGTTTAGAAAAAATAAATACTGCTGTTTAGAAAATAAAAAAAATAATGAGTAGAATTTTTCTTTGATAAATAGAAAGTTCAGAGGAACAGCATTTTCTAAAATAAAGATCTTTTGTAACATTATCAATGTCTTTATTATCAGTGTTGATCAATTTAATACATCCTTGCTATAAAAATATTTTCTATAAAATATTATTTTTCCTTCATGAATTAATTACATTATAAAATACTTTCTAATAAGGATAAGTTATTTTAAATAGTAAGTATTTCACAATATTACTGCTTTTGATTTTTTTTTTTATCTTACTGCTGACTGGTAGTGTACAACCAGAAGCAAGCACGTTAAAACGCTCATTATCCGCCAATAAATAATAAAGAAAGAAATAAAACAAGTTTGATTTTGTTAAAAATTAAGACTAAAAAACTGAATCAATTTCCTACGCCCTTCCAATAAATTAATAGGCTTCATTCCAACAACAACAAAATTCGTTTTGAATGTTCAGTAAAATTCAACCAATTAAAAAAAGACTAAGAACAATACTATTATAAAATGCAGGCATTGTATTTGTATGTAACTACAGTATCACAGCGCGCTGTCATAACTGACTTAGGCTGTGTGTATTTAAATCCCATAACGCTTTGTCAGGTATTGTCATTCACCTGTTTAGCTCCGTCCGTGAACTCCTCAATGCTGAACTCTTTGTCGAAGTAAGTTCGGATGAGGAAGAAGTAGATGCGGGTTCGGAACCAGATGAAGGGGTTCGGGACCCCAATAACTACGACTTTCTGATTCTGTTTGTGTCTCTCCCGGTCAGAGCTGTACTGGCGAGCATCGCACACTGCAGACGCCACGGGGGCGAGTCGTCTGGACCGACTCGCTAAAAATGATTTCGATGTAAAGTACCGGATCAGAATCGACACGGGCCTGTTACAGCTGCACCACCTCAGTAAGGGCAGCGCCATCTTTCTCCCGTCATCCTCAGCGGCCCATCTGTTATGAAAATCCGACTGACAACATCCGAAAGAGAGAACAGTTCCACATTTATATCTATAACAGATTTTAACACTATATCAGTACTTTTTAGACAACGCAGGCTCACTGTTTTTTTATTCTTTAATAATTTTCAAGTAAACTATGTGTGTTGTTTGTGAAAATAATCCGTTAAAGACTATTTTTTATAGCTACGTCCAATTTATTCAGAAATGAGTCGGTTCACTTAAATGAATCAATTGACTGAACTGGTCTGAGGAGTTCTCGACTCAGCAACTCACATATTCACTTAATCCATCATTTGAAGATACTTCTTAAAACGTAATAAATATAATCATATGGGTTTATTTCGACGATTAGGTTAAAAGCATAGAGCCTCGGCTTTGAATTCGGTTCCTTGAAACAAACTGTTTAAAAGAGTCGACTCGCAAATACGAGTCGGACTTCCTATCACCATATACACTGTACTCTAGGAAGGCGGAATGTTGCAGATGGCAGCGAATGAAGAGTAACGTAAGAGTTCAGGCTGTCAGAAATGGACTGTCAGGAAAAGCTGGAGGTGCCCGTCTACACAGATGTGGACAGAGAGACTTTCTTGAGGGACATATATCCATTGGTAACTCGTGTAATATATGTTAAACAATCATGTATTGCCCTGTTGTGGTAAACGAATCACACGTGTCTTGTTTAGCGTAGACCAGCAGTTCTGAAGCGCGTGCCCCTGGGGCCTTGTGTGCGCGCATGGACGGTGAGTTATCTTGCGCAGAAGGGGGGAGACCGCGAGGTCAAAGTTCACGTGTCCCCAGAGCCAAGGATGGACTTTCTGCACAAGAACTTTGTGTACAGGTGTGTGTGATTTAACATGAATCCTTCATACTTGAGTCCAACTCAAAACTGTGTAATAGTAGTAGTAACAACAACAACAATAATAATCATTCTGTATTCCAGGACACTACAATTTGACAAGTTTGTTCAAAGAGCTGCAGAAGCAAAACACACAGATTTCTTCATTAGTGAGGTTTGCTATTCTCAATGGGTTATTTGCAGTGAGTACCTTTTTCAGTGCCGTGAGGTGCCAGGGTTATTTCATGGAATCCTATCCTATTAGTCAGATAGTATATTTAACTTGTGCCAAATTAACTTGAATTAATATATACAGTTTTGTTTGTGTGAGGTTTAGAAAAGGTTTGAGTGAGTGTATCTTTAAAGTCTTGTATCTTTTATACTATTATAATGGGGGTTTTTTTAGTTTTTTTTTTTAAATATTGGTGTTTTTGTTGTTTATGGGCTCTTTTATATTTATACTACTCCCTAATCAGCAAATGATTAACATGGATTTTTTTTCCCAACAGGATGAAAGCTATTACTTGCGCTCACTTGGAGAAGATTTTCGCAAGGTACTGTGTTTGTAGTCTGAATAGCTCCTAGAAAGTAAGATTGCACTCTTGTTGTATTTCATTTGAATATACACTCACTGTAACACGTGGATAAGGATATTAAAATAGGAAATTCAATATATTATTGTCCTAATCCTTCAGGAACCGGCTGATTTAAGGAAGCAGTTCCCTGAGCTGGCAGAGGATTTTCATATACCCCAGTTCTTTGAACCAGAGCAGTTTTTCTCCAGTGTCTTTCGAATCAGCTCTTCTGGTCTGCAGCTGTGGACACACTATGATGTGAGTTTTTTTCATGACTATGCTACGGTGGCCGAGAGAGCTCAACGCGCTGCAAACTTAAGAAAACACATGCAAACTGCAAATTCTCACAACGCAACCCAACACAGAGTGGCGCTGCAAACAGCACAGACCACAATGGAAATGTTTCAGGGGAACCTCAAAAAGTGACGAACCCATCTGGGACCTGATTATTTGTTCAGTGGCTTTTGTTCAGAGCAGAGATGTTGTCGCTGAACTAAAAGTTGAGTTTTTTGTGTTTATTTTAAAAACCTGATCATACGGTCTTTTTGATATTATTACACATTTACATTTACATTTACATTTATTCATTTAGCAGACGCTTTTATCCAAAGCGACTTACAGGTGGGGAAAAACAG
>JAUCMU010000151.1:10260736-10292902 GCA_032275025.1 Enteromius treurensis
TTTCAGGGCTCCGGTCACTTCTGACCGTGAGGGACCCGAGTGTGACCTGACGGTAAGGATCCCCAGAGGGTTTTAAAAATAAAATAATAATAAAAATAACACAAGTGTTAACAAGTGTTAGCATTCTTTGAGTGCGTTGTTCATCTTGGTAGAATTCAACAGTTTTATTGAGGTAGGAACAAACTACCATAAGACTTGTTAACATTAGATAACTACATTAATTAACATGAAAACTACACACAAACTTGAGTAAAAGAAAATAGAGGAAAAAGAGAAAGAAATGGAAGTGTAGCCAGAAAGAATCGAGAAAGCAAAGAAAGGCGCTCAACCATTGGAAAACACAAATAAGCAGGCAGGCTGCTGCAGGTAAAAGAGAGATATGAGACTCACATGTAAATGGATAGAGGTAACATAATTCACTTAGTATAATTCATAGTTCACTTAATTTTTTTGTGTTTGTTAGTACAGTAATTGATCAATTCAATGTATCTGAAAGTTCAAAAGAGTCAAATGTGTAAGCTCCGTCAGGTCTATGTCAAGAATGAATGCACTATTAAAAGCAATCACTATATGCTGCAATCCCACTTACAGCAAAGTCTGGAAGGTTTGTATGTTGGTTCAGGGTTGGCAACATCTGAGGTTCTCTGAGGGGTCAGTATTGCATATCAGTATTTACACATAACTACAAGGTGTGGGGACAGAGGGGACTGTAGTGGTCAGTTTGTATTTTTAGTGAAAGCTGCTAGGGAATGGAAGCCCATTCCACCAACAACTAGTAGATCACATAGTGTTAGTTCTTTTCAGTTTTATGTTAAAATTTGGTTATTGACACTTCAGCACTATCAACATTACTACTGTAGTCTTGACTGTGGACCTCCTTGTACTCAGGGATGGATTGTGGGTTGTGTGGGCCCCTGGGCAAAACGTTCCCACAACGTTTGCAAAACCTTCGTGCAAAACGGCCCCCCGCCCCCCCCCAGTACTACAACCACAATTCAAGGGCCCAAAGCAGAGGATCAAAGGATATAGGCCCTGTAAAATAGACAAACAAAAATACATTGTTGTTGAGCATTGAAAATTGTTTTGGGTTAGGGGCCCCACGGGTCCCCTGCACCCCAAGGGCCCCTGGGCAGCTGCCCCACTGGTCCGGTCCGTATTCCGTCCCTGCTTGTACTGATTGCTCTTCGCAGTGTTCTTCTGTTGCCATCTCTCTCTCTCCTTGTCTCTCTTTTTGTGTTTTTTTTCTTATATGTTTACATTGTCTAGATAATTTACTTAGCCTATATATTTGCACTTTATCTGTGCTTTTTTCTTTATATAATATGTATTTGTGTAATGATGCTTTGTCTGTTTTAGGGTGTCCTTTTAACATTCTGTCAAGGGTCTACAGATGAAAAATAGCCTTTGTTTGGCTAATTCTGGTACATTTTACAGTTATGTTGATTAATGTGCATTTCTCCTGTAAACAAATAAAGCCAAACTAAACTATACTATTATTTCTTCTCAGGTGTTCTCAATCTATTGCTTAATGAATATTGAAAAGAAGGAAAGTTGTGATAAAGTAAGTGTATGTCATAAGAAAGCAACACAAATAACTTGAATAAACGATCGCTACTGTGCGCATGCGCGCTAAACACCGGAACACGAGATCACCCAGACGGAAGCCTACTAGTATCCATCATCATGCCGCTGAGAAAAAAAAGTTGATTGTTCGTCACTTCGCCAATAGCATCCAGCTGCAGCCCCGCAGACTCCAATAGCATCTTAGAGAAGTTTACTGAACTAACGTTATGTCAAAACCTGCCGCGGAGAGAGTCCACACGGTTTCATTTACTTCAGCACCATGATGTCTACTGACAAGGTTAAATATTTTCATAATGCCACCTTTAAGACGCAAAGACATAAAACGAGCGTGAGTGAAACTAGTATTGTTAGTACTATTATTGGAAAATTGTAAAACTAACATTAACGTTAGTCAGTTTAAAAAATATATACATTGATATCTCGACTCTCTACTTAATTGAACAAGTGCAGGCCATTTGGAAGCACCGGCAGTTTCCCCGCCCCGGTGGGCCGGTCTAGTTGTAAAAAGCTACGGAGACCTCATATTAGGCACTGTCGTCGTTAAATTACAGTGCATTAAGTTACATACGGCCATTTTTAAGGTTGCAAAGCGGCCGTGTGATCAATGGGAAAGCGAGAAAGAACCAATGAGAGAGAGAGAGAGAAATAGACAGGCTGCATTCGCACTCTGGCTTATAATTTTTATTAGCTGTCAATAGCTGGGCCGTTCTTGGGCATTGATTTGAGGCCCGTGCAATAACCAAAAATGACAACAGTGTTTTTGTGAACAGTGAAGATCGAGCGCAGGGATGATCGAGTGCTTGAATTGCGCGTGGATGACACATCAAGCGCGCGCGAGGGTTTGAAATGAGCTCGCGGGCTCGTTTCTTCGCACGTGCATCTGTTTTCCTCTCGCGGAAATCGCGCTAGCCAGCATCAATGGTGCGCTCGCTTATTAATGGCATAGATTTGCCGCCAATGCAATTTTCGCGAGCTGGTTGCTGCAGCGGCGGCGGGGCGGAAGATCGCGATGCCGGTGTACGTTAGTGCCGAATTTTGACCCCCTGCCAGATTATGACTACCCTATTATTGGTAGGTTAAGTGTTAGGTGTGGGGGTGGGGTTAGGATTACTGTTGATTTCAAAGAGGGGAGTCATAATTCGGCACAACAAACCCAACGCCAGATATGTGCAAAAAATATCACGCAATATCACGCTTTCCTATGCCTTTTTTAACATTTGCACACAAGTTACGTTTTTAAATACATTTCTAATAGAAGGCATTGTTATTTATGTGATTGATGTGTGTTTCAGATGGACAAAATATTCATATTACTTCAGAGGTTCAGACTGGAAAAGTACTACAAAAAATTCATTGATCTTGGGATTGAAGAAGAACTGGATTTTTTTGACAGTGTCAATGATGTGACCTTGAAAAGCATGGGTATGAGTGCTATTCTTAAATTGATGTTGTTTGGCTTATTTAAATGTTCTTTTAATATCAGTATTGACTGGCATCTTAATCCACTCTCTTCTACAAGTTCTCATGAAACTAATCACCTAAGTATTGAACATTACAGGTGTTTATTTTTTCTTTTTGTTTTGTTAAAAGATTTTTCACAAGCAGAGAGAAACCGTTATGACAATATGGTTGCTTATCTGCAAAGAATTGGAAATGTACCAGGTCCAGAGGTGCAAGGATTGTCTGTAATGAAGTCACGTAATTCATTTATTATATCCTATCGATTTCCAAAATGTCCTGGGATACAAGAGATCACAGGTAAATCTTTATAGTGCACACTTAATAAACAGTACAAATGTTTTTCACTAATGTTCTCCTAAAAGTTTCTCATTCTAAAACACAATTACAGTAATAAAATGTAATGGCTCCTTAAGTATCTTCAAAATACAGAGAAAACATTTTTTCTACATACTGCACATAAACCTTTCAAAACAAATTTACCATGAGCTCCAAGATATAAGCTTCACAATGTAAGAGACCCTTTCATCAAAAGCAACATAAACATGAAGAACATAACAAGAAATGTATTATATAAAAGTGAATTTTTTGAGCAAACGTAAGAATACCAAAGCATAAAGAAAGAGGAATATGAAAAGAAAGCGGACACAGTTACTGTAATGTAAACCACCTTTTCATGTTACTTCTTTTATGGTTACCTTACAGGGTTTTAAACAATAAACATAGAAACATCTGGGTTACGACTGTAACCATGGTTTCCTAAAAAGGGGAACAAGATGTGTG
Source organism: Enteromius treurensis (assembly GCA_032275025.1). Classification (NCBI taxonomy): domain Eukaryota; kingdom Metazoa; phylum Chordata; class Actinopteri; order Cypriniformes; family Cyprinidae; genus Enteromius; species Enteromius treurensis. The sequence goes on from JAUCMU010000151.1 coordinate 10,264,562, forward strand.
GCGTTGGGAGTTATGCTACAGGGAATGCCTGCAAACATTTGACTCTCAGACTGCTTATTAGAGCCAAACCCAGAGCCTTTTTTTTAATTGCAATGAAAGGTGTCTTAGCTTTGATGATCTAATACAAGGGAAACTCTGGTCTTTGCAACCTTCCACCCTCCAATGCAGGGCTGCCTACTGTGTTCAGTGCTCACCACTCTGTGTGTGTGTGTCAGTCTGTGTGCGCATGCAGTTGGATGGGTAAACTGCAGAGCAATTGTCCAGATTAAGTAGATGACTTGAACAAACCTAAGGAGACCATGAACTGGTCACCACCTCCTAAGCCAGTTCAAACTGTTAACCCAGTGTGCTATTGCTCCTGAAGACAAAGTAGCAAATGATGTATTTATCTTGCCCTTTTATACACTCATGGGGGCTCTACAAATGATGTCATGGACTGCTGTGTGCATGGATATAACTGGTGTGTTTGTTGGACGTGTGCAGACACTGGTAAAGCTGAAGGCATTCCCTATAGCATTAACTCCAGGTGCCGCTTTGAAGGTCCACTTCAGAAGAAAACTAAAATATTATTATGTAATGTTGTCATGATATGACGTGTATGTGTTTATAGTGTATTCACAAGAGCTCTAAACCTAGTTTTGCCAATCATAATTAAGGTCCAGAACTGTCAGTTATTCCAATTATTTTTGCCCCATTACCATTGTACAGGTTTAGATCCCTCACAAAATACATTGGAGGACCTGATGCTGAGAATCTGTCATGAAAACAAGGTTGACAGAAGCATGTCTGTATGCCTTTACACTGCTGATGGTATGCCTTTGACAGATGACCCGTTTTTCAACAAATGTAAGTTTTCAAATGTTTTTGAAAATAATTTCCAAATATTGTTTTATTTCAAAAGTAGAGACAATTATTGCCAGCACCACATGCGACGTTTTCTTGGTTAAAAGTCTGTAATGATTACACATTGTTTTCAGTACAAACATGAAAAAACTATTAGTTGTGTGTTATTCATTTAGTTATATTGTCATATATCAAAGATCAGGTGACGTTGTTGCAAATATAAATTCTGCATATTCACTAATTTAATTTCACTGCAAGCTCTTTATCTTCATTATTAAAGGGTCTTTAAGTGACAGACACATTGCAAATGGGAGTGAACTGTATGCCATATTTACACCAAGGGAAAATTTAACACAGTTACCACCATCACAAAGACAGGACAACATCAGAAATGAAGGACCAAGTGTCATCCGCTGTCACGTAGCATTACAGGTATTGCTACTGATGCACGATCGCCTTAATCAAAAATGTAAAGTCTGTTGATTCTTCAAGACAAACCCATAAATTTCACAATTAGAATGTAATATTGTCAAGTGTTGTGTAGAAAAGACCAAGGATTGTGCTTTGTTTTTGCTTATTTCATTAGCAGTGTTATACATCAAATATAAACAGAAGAATTACATTGTCATTTAACATGATCAAATCTAATACAAATCAAATTATAATTATACTAACCCAAAAGTCAATTCCTTTATATTTGTAAAAATATATTTACCACTGCTCTAATCACCTTAGGAGTAACCATTAATACATAATTTTTGATTAGTAATATGCATTGTTAAGAACTTCTTTTGGACAACTTTAAATGCAATTTTCTCTTAATTAGGGGCCAAGCACTGAAGGTGCGATGGCACCAATTGAACCCATCAGCATTATTATCATTCTCCTTCTACTACTTCTGCTCCTTCTTTCTCTTCAGCCGCAAGTCTATGGCAGCCCCTAGAAAACTGTTCGCTTTCACAAAATTTATGCTAATAATGTTTGATCCGTAAGCCACACAACAAAAATTATTTTCCCCTCTGAATCCTTCGCTTATGCCTAGTCGAATGAGCTCCAAATAAGTTTTTTTTTTTTTTTCCGCTATTCTCAATTGTTCGTAAAACTTACTTCTTGGAACTCGTCCTAGGCCATTGCACCGACTGTCAAGAAAATTGATTCAGATCATCTTCAGACCATGCTGGCAAAAAGATATGGAGTTCAGATCAATTTGTCCAGCCGCTCTCGAATAACGCAAAATAATTTTGCGAATAATCAATGTGAGGCTATACCTTCATAACAGTTTGATGTATTGACACCTATGCTTGGCCCCATAATTGCAGCTTGCAGCTACAGTATATTTTAGATTGTTTTCTGCAACCTCGGATTCTTGATTTTCTTATAGTTGTACCTCGGCCAAATGTTGTCATATCCGAACAAACCATACATCAATTTTTTCAGCTATTTGTTTTGTGGACCCAGGTCACATATCAGCATCAGTCTTCTTGTTTTTCTTATATTTGTTCAATAGGGAGATTTTGAAATCCAAGTCGACCTTGAAAGTGATACACTGAAAGATGTGACACTACGGCTTTCTCTCGAAAGTAGTATACCGGCAGCAGTTCTTCACATCAGGTCACTGATGATCATTTCGTTGAGATTACATGAGATTTACTATATTGTAAAATATCAAAAAAAGTATTGTGTTTTCTGAGATTAAATTTGTCATTTGTTTGTTCTGTTTTTTTTTCCCCTCACAGAGGCCAAGAGTATAATTATGTTGACAAACTGAGTGAGCTTGAAATCACAGAGGATTCAGTTCTACAGTTCTTTGTGTCATCGTTTGACAATGAGAAACAAAGTCCAAGTCTTCTGCTCAGAAAAGATGTCACACCATCAGTGAAGCAAACAGAGAAAGGCCTAAGTGTTTTTCTGTCAACGCTTTATACCATTGTATGTTACAAAATACAATTTCTATTTTGTCAAGGTTTGATGCTTGCTAAAGTACCTGGTTCACCTAGAATAGGTGCCTCCAAGTTGCAGACTAATCACAGATGCAGATTCATCCGCACAAAAAGTAGAGTCAACAACAAAAAGAAATCAGTCCAGATATAATAGATGATAGAATGATATTGTTAGAGACATTCACAACTTGTGTAGTTTTAAATAATGGTGCCTTGACAGCAGGTGCAAACATCACATGAAACATACTGCTTTATTTTTCAGTGCAATTACTGGTAAGATTTTTTTTGTGTGTTGTCTTTTTTTTTTTAGAAACGTAGACACGGTGGAGATGAATTTATGAAAGCAGTTGCCTATATTAGGAGACTGAGTGGATGCAATGCTTTGGCTCAAACTTTATTCCAAATGATCTGTCGGAACTTGCATGTAACTAGAAACCAAAAGGTAGGTTATTTTATAACATAAAGCATGCAAAATTATTCACAAAACAGGGTTGAGTTTTATGCACTTCTATACAGTGAATTAACATTGCAATATTATGTATTAAATATGTAAGTACAGTCATAAATATTCAAATGCATCCTCTATATTTTCATTTTAGATTGCTGTTGTTGAGGGTCTTTACTTTCTTTTCCGAGAGTTGTTGCCAGGTCCTAATGAAAGATCAGGGCCAAAGTTCATTGAAGATGGTGATGTTTTTGAATATGCAAATATTTGCTGGGCTCACTTGATTGCTCAAGGGGAGGTATGTTTTCAGTTTGTTTTTTTCTTGACACAGCAGGTGATGACATAAATCAGATCAGAAGCTGTTTAGGAACTACTCTTATTATTCCAGTAGCATGGAGTACAAGTACTGCAGCCTGTTTCTAAATTAACCCTTTTCTTTTGTAATTTGATGCAAGGGCAATATTATACAAAGAATAGTATTGTGACGATCGAGATGGAGGTGTGCAGATCCATTTGCAGCTTGTTTATTAGAGAGGTCATATAGGCAGGGTCAGACATGGGCAAACGGAGCAATAGATACAAGGCAGAATCAAGGTAGAGGTACACAGGCTGAAATCGGGATGCTTCAGAAGCGATTCATTTCAGGTTTTGAACGTAAATTTGTGTAGCTAGTCATTGATCCACAGATCCGTGTATCAACTGTGTATCAATCCGTGTATCATCTTAAAAACAGCTGATTGAGATTTACCGCTAATCTAAGAACCGGCTTTACTAACGTGATACGCATGCATTAATCGACAATTAAATTGCCCAGCCCTTATTTACAATGCTGATGACTTGATGAATGCTTCATCAGAGTCTTGTGAAAAGGGTTCATAACTAGACTGTAATGTGTTTCTTAAATGACTTTATACAGCTTTATGCATTTAAACATCAAATTTTCATTTTTGGGTGAACTATCCCTTTAAATAAAGCAAATAGACAGGTTCTTTAAAAGAAAAGTAAATACAATTTATATATATTAAAAAAAAAACTTATCACAAAAATATAATGTTATGTCTGTGTTATTATTTTACAGATACTAGATTTGCAGTGATGGTAGCAGTCACAAAAAATGACTGATTGAATTTTATTTTTTTTGTTTAATTCAGAAAGAAAGTACTGATCTGGAGACCTATGCAACAATTTCCTTGAAAGCTTATCCTACAGGCCAGAGGCTGTTTGAGCCAGTGAGGGTACCAGGGACACCAGAGGTATTGGACAGGTCATACGTACTGGAAAAAATCACAGGTAAAAACTGGAAAATGTTTGGTGCAGGTGTACCATCATCTTAATTCATCACCATATCCATAATGTGAGGTTTTATTTAAGATGGTGTAAGAATTCCAAACTGTGATGAGGTGAATCTACTGGAGTCCTCGATTCGTAGAGCTACAGATATCGAGAAGATTGTGCTTAGTCTTCCAGCATCCTTTGATAGGTTTCCATTGTGGATCTTTTACAACAGCACCCCACAAGGTTGCAAGTATGTCACATTTAGGACTCTTTAAACTCTAATTTGATAAATATATAATATTTTAATAATACAAAAATATTAGCCTACATTTTTATACAAAATGCTTTTTAAAGCTTTCAGATTGAACAGAAGAAAACATTTTCAGAAATGTTTGAGGATGTCAAACGTTACAGTGACTTGATGGTCACACCACCCCTGAAACTGGCTAATATGGGAACTGAGGGTCCTCTTCTGGTGTATCTCAGTGAAGGTCTTATTTTTATATTGTCTGAATGCTAATAGCTAGATTTTTGAATCATTTGATTATATTGTAAATATACAACAACATAACTAGGAGATCTGCATCTAAGTGTCTGTTGCGAAGCGTTAAAAATTTAATATGATTATGTTTAGCAAAATATATCAGTGATGTCATTTATTCTGATCTGACATTGTTTTTCTGTTTAGATAATCTAGGTGTTTACTTGAGCAAAGACAAGGGAGACCCATTTAAGGTTTGGGTTTATGACTGTCTGTCTGGAACACAGACCACACAAAATGTGAAGGATCTGGCTAAAATGTAAGTATATGTTTTCCCCCAGTAAATGTGTCATTACTCACTCTTCTGATTGCCTTTAGTCTCTTAGAATTGTTTTTCTTTTAATGAAACTCATTTTTCTGTCGCTATTTGCTCAAATGGGACTGCACAAAAAATATTTTATGGTACTCTCCCATTCAGCACTCTTCAAATCATGATGACCTAAAATGTGAAATGATTCATAGCGTTTTACTAAATAACTGCAAAAATATCCTGAAAATAAAGTGGATCAGATTTAAACATCTAACAAAAAAAAACACTAAACATTGAAAACCTTTTTAGATTAGCTGATCAACTTTATGCAATTTAAAAAAAAAAAAAAAAAAAAAAAAAAAAAAATATATATATATATATATATATGATTTCGAATTGACTTCATGACTAAGCAGTTCTTTTAAGCTTTTACACATGTGTATAGTTTACAGTACAAGTTGTATGAATAAAAACTTGCTCCTTTTTCCAATTTTACCCATTCAGACTAAATGATACCAGAACTGACAACACTGTTGAAGTCATTAAAACTCCCAAAGAGGCAATTGTGGTAAGTATAAGAGAAGTACCAGGGAAGTGTTTGTAATGGCTGGGACATTATGCTAATCTGCCAATTTAATTCAATCCTATACATATACTTGTTAGCCAATTGAAAGCTCTATGGTTAAAACTGTATGGTCATAAAGTAATCATACAGCATCCATATATAATTTGCATACGTTGCCTAATTTGCATTGATAAATAAGCTACTAATTCAAATGAATGCATTAATGCTCTTATTAGGTGCTCTTTGATTCAAGTTCTTCAATGATGGAAGAATGCTACGACACTGACAGTCAGATGAAACGCATTGATGCCGTCAAGCAAATCTTTGACAGCTTTTCAAACCGAAGCATGTCATATGATTTTCAGCATGTCATCTGCCTTGTGATGTTTAACGACAAAGTTGAAACTCTACTTAAATTCACAGAAAATTTGGAACGCTTTAAGGTATTTTTTCCTGATTGCACCATTATCTCAATTAAAGGGGAAAAAATATGATAAATGGCATTTGTATACTTTTGGAATCAATAATGTATTGCTTATTCTTTCTTTTTTTATTTATTTCTACGTGTAGGAGCAAGTGCATGCTATTGAAGCATCTGGGTACACTAGGTTATATGATGCACTTGTTCGTGGTATCTCAGAGCTTGACAATATCAAGAAAAGTTTCCCAGCTTGCAGATGTCGCATCTTGTGTTTGACAGATGGCAACGATTTCAGGTGTGTGTGTGTTGATGGTCTTAATATGTTAAATATGTTACTATACCAACTAAAATGATTGTGGATTACATTTATTGTCTTTATCTACAGTTCCATGAGTAATCCAGTCACCATCACCAGAAAATTGATGGCCAGCAATATTGTGGTCGATGCAGTTATTGTTGGCGAGGCAGATAACACTGTTTTACATGGAATCAGCTATGTAACAGGTTTTGTGTGTGTGTGTGTGTGTGTGTGTGTGTAAATATCAACATTTTGGTAACGTTTTACAATAAGGTGTAATTTGTTAACTTTAGTTGATGTGTTAACTAACATGAACAATGATCAACATGTATTTATTCATAATAGTTAATGTTTGTTAAAGGAATAGTTCACCCAAAAATTACACCATAAACTACTCACCCACAAGCCATCCTAGATATATGTACTTTCTTCTTTCAGACGAACACAGTTGAAGTAAAAATGTATCTCGGCTCTTTCAAACTTGTTAATGGGGGTAGATAGTGACCATTATTCTGAAGCTCTGTCTGCAAATACTGTGTTGAAAGAAAAAAACCTATACACATTCCGGGGCTTATCACATGTCCTCTGAAGCAGATCGATGGGTTTTTGTAACAAAAAAATATTGTGACCAACCAGTAAAGCAGAACATAAAGGCTTGTGTAAAATGCATGCGCTCAAATTGACACAAATCCAAAAGCTTGGTCGCGATGTAACATTTAACCTGCAAACCAATTATTTCTGTTATTAAAGCTTTGAACCTCACTTGTGTCATAATACTCTTAATCAAAATATTTTAGACGAGTAACCGTGTGTTTTGCCGTAACAGCACTGGTGGCTCACTGACTAATCCTCTGTGTGCCATACTTACATTTGGTATCTTTATTTTAAATCCCCATAATGTAAATTGCAAACATTACAATGGTGTTTTAAAATAAAATGAGTGCAATGAAAGCATTTAAAGAGATGCATTCAGCATACAAAGTATAATGTGTAACTACGGTGCGCTCTCCTAATTTGATTAAATGATCATAATTACATCTATTAGTTTATCATTGTGGCTTTCTCTGTTAATTTCAGGTGGATGTTGCTTCAAGCCTGAGAATGCAAAAGCTGCCCTACGGCTGTTTGAGATGGAAACTGTCCTGTCCATGGAGCTAAGGGCAGAGAGAACAAGGGTACCTGTTTCCTCCGTAAAAACAGAGGTATGAAATGAAAGCCATTATCTTTCATCTTCCATACCTACCTTACATTACAGATAATGGATATTAATATATTTTAAAATGAAAGTCTACTATACTTGTATAAGAACTATAAGAAACTATCCTTTTTGTTTTTTCACTAGGGTCAGTATACATGTCAATCAAAAAAAAGAAAAGAAAAAAGAACTGTAGTTATTGTGGAAGATGACCATCAACAGCAAAGTTAGATTTTTGTCTTTTATTTGTTTTCAATAGGAAGACTTGACCAAAATTTTTACTACCCATGGCTACAATGAAAGACCAGAAGTGAAGATTCCTGCTCAAATCACTGAGAAGGCAGCCAGGACAGAGAAGTATTATTGACTGTCCACTATTTTATTTATTTATTTTATTTTTTAATTTTTTATAACGCATAAAAAATGAGTTTGATATGGCTCTTTCCACTTGTTAGGTCATGTCATATCAAACACTGCTTCCAGTTGCAAGCCTTTGCTCTTTTTCATGCAGACCTGTACTGTTCATTAATGGCTAAGCTTTTTTTTTTTTTTAAAGTTAAAAGTTTGGACCCAGGAAACTATAGCACGGGATGTCAGACTTGAATAATGGCCATTACAGTGTTTGAGATCTTTGGTATCCTCTTTGTAGACATCTTGAGTAAAACAGCCCCATATTTAACGAAGCAGAACACCTGAACCGAAAGTGATGAGACATGCTTTCAAGTAGTGGGGAAGTTTTTTTTTGCACAAAATTTCTATAATTACAAAATGATAACAATTGTTATAGCACTAGGTTTTCCCAAAGTATACAATTTTAAAGGAACACTCCACTATTTAAAAAAAAAAAAAGGCTAATTTTTTAGCTATGCTAAAAGTGCTACCGCCAGACCAAGAAATTGGTAAAAAAAAAAGGTAAAACTCAACTGTCTAACTCTAGGGGAGTTGGAAAATTAGCCTAGTTTCAAAAAACAGTGTAATGTCTCTTTAACATAGGGGATATCATGGTAGACTAACTCTCTTTGTACTACATACTAATATACCAATCATTTTCTTAAAAGTGTACTAAAGAAGAAGATACGAGAATGCAAGTCAAGCCGCTTCATGGAGAAAGATAAACGGATCTTAGAAGAGCTGAAAAGTCTTCACTGTGAACCCCATCCGTTTTGTTCCGTGTATCCCTCCGAAACGGATTTCAGTAAGAACGATTACATCTGCTTTTAAATTGGTGGTCAAAATAAAAGTTCATGCTGTTTCTTCTGCTGTTAGATATTTATGCTTGAAGTTTACAAATAGTTCCAAACATCAGCAACTGTGAAAACCAAAGCAGGTTGCTTACAAGTCAAGTACCACAAACATTAGGCCAGTTTGTAAAGATATTTAAGGCAGTTAATCTTTTATTATACAGTGTTAAGTCTAACATGTACGTTCTCTAATGACCTTGCACTTCTTGTTTAAGAGTAGAGGCTTCTTTGATCTTTATTGCTCACATAATCCGGATAATGTCAGTTGTAAATTACACATACAAAAATAGTGTACAATAAAGTTGCTGTCATGCATTTGAATTTTTTCAGCCTTTTGGAAGATTGTCATGAAAGGACCACCTGAGACCCCTTATGAGAACGGAACCTTTGAGCTGTATTGTCAGTTCGGTCGTGATTATCCAGTGAAACCACCTGTTGTTCGGTTCTACACTCCTGTATCCTTTAGCTCTTTTAATGTCACAGTCATTTCCACGTTCTGATGTCTGTTTTTGATTAGTATATTAAGAGTAGAGTGCAGAACACCTTAGCCTTTTGTACTCTATAAAATCCTTAACTGCGGTAAAGATTTACCATTGCAACATCAACAGTGTGGGAAGGATTTGCCACAACATATTTGATCGAAACTACTCCGCTGATGTGACTATGAGAGAGATCTTGGATGCCGTTTATGGACTTCTGATACTCCCAGAGGCAGAAGATCCCCTAGACAGGTAGCCTCTTATTCTTCATCTGGTGTTTTAAAAAAATATTATTATTACCATTTGAAATCTCTAAATTTTTTAAAATGAATTTAATGTTTTAATATTCATGTAAAATGCATTACATTATTTAGCATTGATCCGATTCTAAATAAATACCCTACACTAAATAATAAATACTTCTCTATCTTATCTTCAGCATATTAGCAGAGGAATTCCTGACTAGCAAAGAAATCTATGAGCAGGCCGCTAAAGATGACACTGCAGTTAACGCTTGTCAGTCCATGGAGTCCATTGAAAAGGTAAATACTTTTTCGTAGCCCAGGATTTTTTGTGAAACCAGTTCTTTTTTTCTGTATTTTTGATCAAATAAATTCAGCCTTGATGTGTATAATAGACTCCGTTAAAAGGCATCTAAAATCTTGAGATTTTATTCATTTATTTTTTGCACTTCAATCTGCTTTTCAGCAATACATAGGTGAGAGCAATGTTCGAGTGCCGCCTCATCTGGTATGTCCCTTGTCCGGGAAGATGTTTGTTGATCCAGTCAAGGTCAAAGGTGGATGTGTGTATGAGCGAAGAGCCATTGAGGAATATCTTAAGACGTAAGTTTCAGTGGATTAGTCTCTGAAAAAGTAAATTTGCATTGCATTCATATTTATTCGTAAGAGTGGTTTACAATTTGTTTGTGTGTTTTGTGCATTGAGAGTTCTGAGTTAGGTGCTTGTGTTTCTTACTGTTCACGAGGAGTTGTATTATTGAGGTACAGTTTACTCCTGGATATGTTTATGGTGTATCAAGGTGCCTTCCACCCACTTTTTTAAATTAAACTAATGCAAAAGACGTTAATGATGAGCATAAATAACAGGGTTCTTTACTAGACAGAGGTCAAAAGACAAGCTATTTTAGTCTATAGCATAACATAGCTACTAAAAAGCATGTTGTTTTGTTTATCTGCCTGTGGTGGTAATCCAAGGAAGTCTCTTGTTTTATTTTGTTTTCTAAATTGAGGTGTATAATAGAAATATAATATATATTTTTTACAGGAACAATAAAGATCCAGTTACAGGGAAGCCATTGAGCTGCACAGACCTTGCTCCAGATAAGAACATGAAAAAGTCTGTTGTGGAGTATCGTACATCCCAGATAGAGGAAATAGATGCCTAAATAAAGTAGATGTTGTTTTGGAAGTGATTCAGCTGCACTATATCAATCGCACAGTAACCTTAATCATATTCAATCTCTTTTGATTGTGGGGCACAGCTTTTTACATTTACTGTGTAGAAATTACTAAATTCCACTACCTATTATTATGTTGTCCAGTGTATCTTCTTTTATTCAAATATTCATCTAATTTAATTTGTTTTACAAGAGGGGTCATAATGTGAGCTTGTTTCTGTAAACTTAAAGATTGAATCAAACTTTCTTTTTTTTTCCCCGCCAAGAAATATACACAATTTTTTGTTTCTTTTAAGAAAAACGAAGAACTGATATGTATGACAGGTAAAGTTGTTAAATAACAATTTTTTGAAATCTAAGTTTAAAGTGTGTTAAATATTCATTTTCCATATCAACCTGCTAGTCTTGGTTGCTTTGTTTAAATGTATTCTGAAGTTCCAAATAAAGCATATATGTATGCATGTTTTTATTTTATTTTATATTCCGGTCACAAATCCACATGACACATATTTAAAAAACGTTTAATAATTTCAAGTGCCCTGGCTCTCCAGTGTTGGTGTCACTGTTATGTTAGGTGACTGTGAAACAGATGATAGACAACCTTTTTTTTTTATTTTATTTTTTTTATTAAAATTGACATTTTATTGCAGATCATAATTCTTACAGTTTTCATAAAGTTAACCTACAAATTGTTTAAAGCATTGTAAACAAGGTGGAGCCACCTCTCATCAAGGCTGGTGATAATAAATGGTTCACAACAGTCTTCAACAATTAATACTTCTGATCACATCATTCCTCATAATTGGTTTGGACTTTGGACAGGATGCAACTGTTCTGAATCTTCCAGGCCTTTTTATTACCTGGAGGTAGTTAATGTTAAATCTCAAAGGCAACAACGCCAAAAGTCGCTGCTTACCCTGAAATCCTTGAATTCCTGATTGATGTTCAGTTCGGTTTGGTGGTTAAATGTCAGCTTCAAAGCAACTGCCAAATTCATCCTCATTTATGTCACACTGGTCTTTCTGACATGTGAGGAACAACATGTTAGGAAGACCACTCTAGACAATTCAGTAGAGGAAAGAAATAATTAAAAGAACACCGATAGCAAAAGCCAGCTGTGAGACCTCAATATTCCAGAACCTTTGGCTTCAGATACATAAGGAAGATCTAGTTTTCTCAATAGTGTTAATAAAATATCTTTGTGAGTGGAACACATGAAAGCATCAAACATGCACAATCACACATACGCATCTGTCTTGTTTTAGTGAAGTAACAGCTGCGTTTAACCAAACAAATGGCTATCCAAACTTCCTACAGCTGGACAACATATCCTGATCTTCACATTCTGAATTCCAAAGAGAATCTTTTAAGATCCTTCTCCAAATAATCTCAGGCATCCTTGCACGTTACACTTAAATCAATTCAGCAACATTAACACGTGACAATTGGCATTCTGCATTTTTGAACTACAGTGTTTGTGCTTTTGAATGCTTTTCAAACTTTTCACACTAAGAGTCCTCCTGCATCCTTCAGAAAGTCCCGATTGAATTCTTCTAAGATTAAGAACTCAACCTAAATGGATAAACAGGAAGAAATGGCACGGTTGCAGGATATAACGTAGCAGGGTGTTTATGGGCTTGTTTATAGTTTGCATAAGGTGCAGAACGATGGGAAATGGATAGGCAGTGGAGGTGAATTCGGGCAAACCATTAGGGAGTTGTTGCTGTTCCACGGCCACTCTTCATCTTCTCCAGCCTTTTTGAGAGGTGGCTGTTACTGGACTCCAACTCCTCAATCTTGTCCAGTGCAGAGCGTAACTACCATGAAAGATAGTTGAACAAGCAATTCATTTTGTTATGTGTACATGTAAGTGCAACTTCATATATGTTTTTAATGAATGCATAGTTAATGGGCTACTCTACCTCTCGCTGCAGTTTGCGTTTTTCAGCTTTGAGTTCGTCCTCTACCTTCTCTGCATTTTCAGATGCACCTTTGTAACGGGTCACCTGACCCTCGAGCCTGGTTACCTACATAAGATTTTAATTAAAAACGTATTTTTACTATTTCATATTTTAGAAGAGTAACAATGATTTAATAGAAATGAAATATATTAAAATAACTCACATTCTGTTCAAGTGCTGTGACTTCTTGCTCTGATTTGACGAGCTTAAATTTGAGGTCATTGATTTGTCTGTTTGCATCCCCTGAAATAAAGAACATTAACAAATACGTTTTATTAATAAAGTGCCTTTCACAAGCTCAAGGTCGCTGTACAAAGAGAAAATAACAAACACCTTTGTTTATAAATTCATTTGATCGTATACCGTACATATACACACTCATACATGCATACTAATACAACCAGAAAGCACAACACAAATACCCAGTAGTTTCACAGCAAAACATTAAACAGAAGACGGACGGAAATACTGTAAGAAAAGATTTTTAGGTTTTTAGTTGATAATATAGTTACGGTGTTGTGAAGAATTGGAGGAAGAGAATTCCTGAGTTTCTAAGCTACAGAACAGCACTAAAAGATCTACCATCCATTGACATGAGGTACAGTAAGCAGGTTTGAATCAGATGAGAGAACTATAATAATGCAGAGTTTAGATAGATAATTTTTTGATCATCAGTATAACAATGATTACAGACCGCAGCTATAGATTTGACCAAGGGGAAGCAAATCAATATTGAACTGGAGAAGTCCAAGAACTGAGTCTTGAGGGACACCTTGAGAGAGAGTGAACAAGTCACAATTTAAAAATGTAATTATTAAAAAAAAAAAAAAGTATCTGAGAGATATGATATAATCAAGACACGGTAGTACCCATGATGCCAATAGCTGAGAGCCGAGAAATAAGTATATGATGAGATAAGGTGCTCTTAAATTTTTAAGAGTGCTATATTGGTGCAGTGGCCTGAATGAAAACCAGATTGATAGGAAGACGACGACTGTTGTCTTGCATTTGTATAAGCAGAGATATGTGCCACTTTTTCAAGCATTTTGGAAACGAAAGGGAGATTAGATTTAGTTCTGAAGTTAGAACAGATGGACCTTGCAGTCCAGGTTTCTTTAAGATGAGAGTGACCACACAGAGAGTATTTAAACGATAGCAGAACAGACCTGTTGTTTTGTTGATTTGTGCTAACCTGTCAGATTTTCAACAAAATGCTAACTGTTAAATTTTGATTTATTAACATCAACACCTACCTTAACCCTAAACCTATCCTTACAGTACTGCAAATACAGTAATTGTGTTATTTGTGGTTAGAAGGGATACAGCTAAACCCAGAAACCAACTAAAATCTATTAGATTGTGTTTTATTAACATCTACACATACAGTAATGCAAATACAGCAATTATTGTTCAGTGTGAGAAAATTGACAATATTTATTTTTGCACAGAAAGGCCTGGTAGATCAATCTGACAGGTAGGAAAAAATGTCAAGACACTGGACCACTTTCTCAACATCTGAAGCTGAGGGTGCTCTGGTAATAAACCAAATCTGTTAAAAGTGATTGCTAACAATGTAATGGGACATTGTGAGCTAGAACTTTTGCCCTGAAGCTGACCGAGTGCAGGTAGTCTCTTACTCTGTATATCCATGATGTTGGAGTCTCCACCATTCTCCAGAACTTCTCCCTCAGGGCTGGATGAATCCTCCATTCCATTCTTCTGCTCAAGCTGACCTTTCAGTCTCTTAACCTGAATAGAAAAAACACCATGTTTGTAAAGACACAAAATGAGGATAGTCAATGTAAAAGTACTGTAAGTGCCAGTAGCGCACCTGCTCTATTAAGTTTTCCCTCTCATCAACCAGTTTTCTTAAGCGAATTTCTGAAAAGCAAGTTCAACATAAAGGCCATTAGACAACAACCAAAAAATTTTTCTTGCAGTTTTTTGTCTATCCACTTCAAAATAACCATTTTTGGATACATTCCTGAATTTAAACTACAGCTAAACATCTTAAGCATGCCTTTTGCAAATGAAAATATTACATTCTCATGTTAAGACAAATTCCAAGGTTAGACAGAAAAGAAATCACATACCAGGGGTGGGAGTAGCCAAAGGCATGGAGGGGGAGGAGTCAGGGCATGCAAAAAGTGAGGCTATCCTATGCTGGGATGTGAAGGAAAAGGATGGACAACATGCAGAAACTTCAGTGACCTCAGAGGCTTCCGCCTCATGTAGTTAAAAATGACATGACTGTTTTTGATGATGTGAGGGTTTGTGATTGAATGAATGTGTGAAAAACTATAATACATGTCTTCAAAATAACTTTCATGACTTAAAAACAATCCAATCTTATCTGAGGCAGTTTAATTAAATGTCCCCTCTCTCTCTATATATATATAAAAATCGATGCAGTTTGAAAACTCTTCATAAATAAAAGATTCCAAAAATTCTGCTGTTAAAAAAAACAATACTGTAAAAAACATTTTTAATTGCTCATTTTAAAATTGCTTTAATTGCTGATTTTAAAATACATGGTTCACTTAACATGCACCATTTCTCAAGTTCCAACACCATCTTCACCAAACAGAATACAATATTTTCTTTTTCCCCCTTTAATCGTATCTCCCTACAAATAAACTGTAAAAAAATAAGATGCAACTTCAAAGCTCCAGTCAAATCCTTAGAGGAATGTTTAATAAGGTTGGCACATAATAACATGTTTTATTTACCAAAAATTTTTTTTAACAACATAACACCCATTTAAACAAAATACATTACAGGTCCTTCGTTACTGAAAACATTGTAATTAAGAAGTTGCTAAACATGACTGCAAAACAGACAGAAAGGTAATCATTGTATTACTCACATAGTATGAGAAACATTTTATTCATGCACATGTATAATTTCATAATAAATATGACACTTTATACCCATTACTGATAGCATTTAATGTGTAGTTGGTTTTGGGATTTTAAATACTGTTTGAACCAATTCCAAGTGTTCCAAGTATTGTTAATCAGGTGTAAAACATTAATGTATAAAATATGTTTGCTGAAAAAGATGCAATGACTGATAACTGGGATTGACTGTACGGTAACTTTTGGTTATTTTAGGGTTCTCTGAAATAATGGTCCCAAAATAATTTTGTTAGGACCTACATAAGTGCAAATTACTTTTTCAATTGAACATGCTGAGAAGAAACTCAGCAATGTCCTTGTCTATTAAGACATTTTACATTCTTCTTTCCCCTTGCTCTTCCCCTTCCCTTTCCCACTTTTTTTAGATTCTTTTCTTTCATCTTCCTTGTTTCTTTCTGTGGTTTCCTTCTCAACTTCCTGATCTCCTGAAATACGTGACACCTTGTTTTCATGTTGAATTGAAGTATTGACCTCTTGGCCTACATTTCTTGTCACGTCCTCTGATGACTGCTGATGCTCCTCAAATGCATCTTCTTTATTTTTAGAAGTATCATGCTGCTGATCATTAGGTTTAACTTCACTGCTGACTTGGCTGTCCTCTGTTAAACATCCTTCTGTAACCGTTGTTGTTTGTGGGGTTTTTGTGCCTTCATCATCTGTCTGCCTCTTTGGCTTTGATTCCTGATCTGCAAGTTCTAGATGTTCTTTTTGAGTTTGGTCCTCATCAGGGACATTACTTTGGTATTCCTGTTTTGCTTCTTGGACATCATCTTTGAAAAGAGTACCTTCCTCTTTTGGCTGATCTTGAAAGTGTTTTAGAGGGGCATCTAATGATGCTTCAAGATCCATTTCATCAAAATCAAATGATTCTCCATCTTCCTCTTCCTCATCTTCTTCCTTGAGCTCTTGAGCGGCCATATCTGACTTTACCAGAAGTTCTTCTTTATCTTCAGGCAGTTGCACTTCAAGCTGATTTTGGATTGATTTTTCCACCTCATCTTTTTCTACCTTGGGTTCCTGGCCAGAAGAGTCAGACTCTCCAACTGATTCCTTAATTGCTTCATTAGGAGACAGGTGATCCTCATGCACAACCTGAACCTGTGTTTCAATTAAAGGAGTATTGTCAACAAGGCTTTCATCAGACACATTTCCAGTAGGCACTATAAGGTTTTCTTTATCAGGATCATCTTGTCTCTCAACCTCTTCCTGGTACAATTCTGCTCCAATACTGTCTTGAGCATCAGAAACATTTTCAGTGGGCAGTTTAAGGATTTCTTTATCCAGATCATCTTGTCTCTCAGCCTCTTCCTGGTCTAATTCTTTTAAAATACCATCTTGAATATCAGACACTTTTTCACTTGGCACGTTAAGGTTTTCTTTATCAGGATCATCTTGTATCTCAACCTCTTCCTGCTCCAAATCTGCTCCAATAATGTCTTGAGAATCAGTAACATTTTCAGTGGGCAGTTTAAGGATTTCTTTATCCAGATCATCTTGTCTCTCAACCACTTCCTTTTGTAATTCTGCACCAGTACTGTCTTGAAGTTGGTTTTCCATTGGCTGATCTATAGGTTGTTCCAGGATTACACTTTCAGCTTCATTTTCCACTTTCTCCATTACAGGGGAAGTGGAATGAGCAGAGTCATCTTGCTCTTGAGGGTTAGTGGTTCCATCTGGATCAATATTCTGGACCTGTTCTTCTACTTTACAGTTTGAATGACTCTTCCCTTCCTTTTTGTCTACGGATGAAGGTTTCTCAATATTCTCCGAACAGCTGATGGACTCAACACCCACTTTAACAGCATCAATGGAAAGAGCAGTAGGTTCTTGAGGCAGTGAAGTCTCCATTTCTGAAGATACAAGCTCACAGCTAAAGACTGCAGTTACAGGATCAGGATGTGTTGAGTCCTCGTTGTGTTCAACAATAATGTTTGCTGGGTTTGAGATAACATTGCTGGACAGATCATCTGAAAGGACGCCATTGCTAGATTCAGGGCAATCAAAATTTGAAATTGTTTTAGAATTTCCTGCTAAATCAGTTTCATCTGAAGCTAACATAATTTTATCTTCCTCATCATTAGCGCTTACATTTGTGCTTGTTTCAATACCACCCAATTCACTGGTTCCTTTAGCATCATGTGGGACATCTGTATTCATCGTTGTTTTGGATATATCATTCCTTAAGGGATCATTTCCTTCTTGATTGCTGTCCGTTTTTTGGTCTTCATTACAAACTGTTTCATTCTTGTCATCGATCTTTGTGTCATTCTCTTGCTTGTCACTTGGTTTCTGCTTCTGCTTGTTTTTCTTCTTCTTTTTCTTCTTTTTATTTGAAGAACTGGCACTTTGGGTTTTGGCAAGCTTCTCTGTTTGAGATGATTCTACAGGCTCTTCTTTTTTGAGTTCATCATCAAGCACAGTTTCCCCAGGTTTATCAGGTTCATCATGGACAGAACCAGAGGCAAACTCTAAAGAAGTTTCTTCTTTGATGTCCTGACTGGGTTCGGCACATTCACTGTCTGGTTGATCTGTCTCCAAAAGCTCATCCTTGTGAACAAAGCACTCTAATTCCACTGTATTATCTTGGTAATCCTCTGGTTTATGTACCTCAGATTTGATCTTCTCATTGGTTCTTGTTACAGTGAGTTCATCATCACCAACTGAATTAGGACATTCTTCAGGTTTATTCTCAAGCTGCTCTACACCTTGATTCTTTTGGTTTCCAAAGTCTTCATTCTCTTTTGCTTCTAAAGGTGTGTTTGTAGAACTGAATGGGGCATGTGAAAACTGCAGATTCCCTGGCACCGCATCATCCAAATCTTTTTGTTGCTGGTCTTTACACACCTTCAACTGATGAGTGCCTGGGAGATGATTGAGGTGTCAGTAGTTAAAGTCTGTAGAAGCCATTGAATATTTGCCAAATGTTTAGAGCAAGAAGAAAAAGAAAGAGGGAAAGGAGCGAAAAAAGACTCCATGGCAAAGCTCTTAAACCCATACAAATCAAAAGTCTGGAAGGATGTCCGAAAGAAGAAAACCCCAAAGTAAAGTCAAGAACAGAACAAGCTACTCCACAATTCCTTCTCTTGATTTTGATTTTTTTTTTTAAATTTCAGCAAATTTTTAAACATTCATCCAGCAGAGTACTGAAATATGGACTTAAAAAAGAGACATGACTCTGTAGTGTTAAGTTTTTTTCTAGTATACAGAGTGGATGCAGAGAAGCAAGAAAAAGTGAGAGATGTTAAAGTGCATTTTTTAACATGCAGTTTGGTTAGACTTGGCTTGAGCTGTACAATGAAAATGGAAAGTGGCAAAGCTAGAATATGTTAGCATGCAATGAGTGAAGCTAAGAAAAGCAGCTTACCTAGTACACTACTCCCCTCACGGATTTCAGCTGATGCAGTTTGAGAATTCAGATCAGCCTTTCCGACTTCTTCCTCTGTTTCTCCATTGGTGGCCAAGTCGGGTCCAAGGACAATGCCATGTTTCTGGACAGGAAAAGAGTTAAAAATCAGTATACTTGTTCTAAAAACTAATTGAGGTTACATTTAGATGCACTGGACCTAGATTTGTTATTTTTAATAGTATATATTTATAAATAACATTATGGTTATTATTCTGTTCATTCAGTTGAAGTTGAATGTTAATGAATCAATCTTAATATATTTTGGGTCTTAGCATCTATACATTACTAAAAATTAACATAACGCATTTTCACTAGGAATGTTTAATGAAAAAAGAAGGAGCCCTGGTTTGACCACACACATCAATACCTTTAAAATATCTTTGAGCTGAACAACCTCATCTCTAAGCTCATCCCTCTCATTTCGAATGGCATCAGAAAATTCCTTCTGCCTCTCTAATGCCTGAATAGCCCCAGAAGGGATTTGGCAAAGATGCGGAGAAGAGGAGAAAAGAAGGTGAAAGCAATGAAAACATCAGTGCTGCAGACAACAAGAACAGTTTGGCAATGACAGAGAAGTTGTAGCAGGAAACGGATGTGGAAACTAGCTAATCTGCAATTGTGTGTTTGAAAGATAAACGTATAATTCTCTTACAGTGAAGGGAACGACAAATACAGTTTTTACAGCAGTTGGATACTAAGGGATCATACCCCAATTTTTTTATTCTTCCACTCAATAGTTTCCAGGAGGTCAGAATTCTCCCTAACATAGCCGTCTTGCTTGAGCCGTAATTGACGGATCTCCTATGGAGAGTTATTGTGCATGGAAGAAGACCAAAGATAAAGGAAGGAGAAAAGCCGTTAAAGCAGATGGGCAGATAAGCCAAGCATTTGAAAAAGACAAAGGTTTTGAGCACAGAGACATGTATACTACAATACTCACAGTGAGCAGTTCCTCACTCTGTTTCAACGTCTCCTTCAGTTCACTGAACTGAAACTGCAAGATGCTATGAGCATGCTTTTCTCGCTCAAGGTCCTAAAATATAAAACAGCTTTTAGTGTTTTTCAATCTCTAAATTGAATATGCATGTGTGTTCAAGGAGATTAAGGTATAAAAGCACAATTTGTACACTGTTCTATTGCAATCATAAAATGACAGATTACAACTAATAAAAAAAAATAAAAATGTATACGTTTATTTTAACAATCTATTATTTGTTCGACAGTGTATTACAGCAAAAGCATTACTGCAACTTGTAACGCACACCTGACTATACAGACCTTATACTTTTCCTCAAGCTCACGGCGTGTTTCAAATAGTATCTCCTCCAGCTCCATTAAAGAGTCTTTCAAAGTGTCCACTTCATACATCATATTGGTCTTCTCATTGTCCAGCTGTGCATTGGAGACCATGGCCTTACGGTACTTTTCCTCCACTTCCAAAAGGGACTCCTATAAAAAAGTAAAACACCAGAATGAAAACCAACAAACACTTGTCTGAACATGCATTCCAATACCTCTACATCAGTCTTGAAAAAAAAACTTAATTTGTGATTAGTAATTAAACAAACTAAATCATGTAGAGGGATGTGTAACAATATATTTTGGAGAATAAGATAAAGTCAAAGATGGAAGCAAGGGAGAGAAAATGAGGCTATAGAATTCAGTGGCATAAACATGCAAGATGAGAACCAGAGACTAATATATCAATGTCATCATATTTCAGATCAGCCATTGGCTGGTTAAAAAAGCAGACAATTTGTTGTTCATTCACCAGGAATGTCATATATAACTCAAATATAGCAGGTTCTCGCTGGGTTTTTGACTGACACTGCCTTTACCAGCCATATACCTTGATCTCTTTGAGGTTCTGCATGTGCTTTGCCTCCACATCTTGAATCTGATCCTTAAGCTCATGGATCTCCTGAATGAAAAGCATGAAGAGTGAGGATGAAGAAGAAGGATCAAGGATGCAGTAGAGGAAGAGCAATGGAAGAGTACAGAAAACAGACTGATTTTGAAATGAATTACTGTGCGAAAAACAAGTGCAAAGCTGTAGAAAATAACAGGGAGGCAGAACGTAGAAGGTGGTCAGTCCTGCTCATGAAGAGTTTAACAATCAAACATCTTAGTTACACTGTTCAGGAGTGTCTGATTAGAGATTAGGCTTTATTTGAAGGCAGATCACTAGGAAAAGGACTGAGCAACAAAGAAAGTGGAAATTGGTTCTGTGAGCAGAGTTCTTAGGCAAAGATACATTAAAATAATAATAATATATTTATAAAATATGCTATATTACAGTGTTGTTAACTTGGACTCATTTAACCAATATGTAAACAGCAAAAGCATACCATGAAATCATGGGATGATGATATGAGGTTCTATAACCCTGCTGCTTACATTTAAACTGGCACAGGACAAAGAGATCAGGGGACACACCTTGATTTCCCTTATGGATGCTTCTGTGTCGGCAGAGATAGATGCATCTCCACTTCCTCTCCGTGAGGATGTCCCACCCAGAGAGGTAAGAGTGGCGCCAGAAATAGTTGATGCTCGTGAAGATCCCTAAAAATACAGAAAGTCATAGGTCATATCCTTTGGTTATACAGTAAAAAAAAAAAAAAAAAAAAAAAAAAAATCACAAACCTTTTCCAAGTAGTCTCGCTCTAACCTGTCATCAGCCTGTAAAAAAAATAATAAATAAAGTTATTGATAAACAGTCAACGGAATTTGCAGTCTTGCAAAAATCGAGTCTCGTTTGTTCATTCATGTTGTTCCTTGAAGACATGCTGTTAGCACAAATAAATATGTTTCCACTAGAGAAAGAAAACCAGTCAAAGTCAAGCTGAAAAGATTCAAACCACAATTATAGTATTTGATCAATAATCAAGCAATTCTTTAATTAACAGGGTGTTGCGAATGTTTTTATTCCAATAACCTGGAATTAGAACATTAACAATTGGACATTTCTAAAAAAGCATCAAGACAAGCATCAGACTTCTGTGGTTTTCTGCACATATATAACCACATTTCTGACCACTGATCATCTCACAGGCAGACCATCACCTCAACATGCCACTGTTTATATGTGTAAACACACGCACAAACACACACACACAATATTTAAAAAAGGGCGTCGACCACCACAAAATCACATGAACCCTGAGTTTTCACTCTCATACCATAGACAGGCTCCCATTAACGTTTGGCAGGTCAGGAATGACCACACGCTCAAGGTCTCTAGAGAGGCCACTGAGACTAGCGGAGCTGCGCATAAAACTAGCCACTGAGCTGCTGCAGTCCTCCTGTAAACCACCAGATGACAGCAATTATCATCAATGCGAGAGGTATTTCAGCTATTTGTGAAGTCTCAACTGTCCAAGTTTAACAGTTGGCTTTTTGCATGCACCCAAAGAAAGAATGCACACAAACACCTCAGATGTCCTTTCTTACACTGTCAAAGTAACTCAGTACTATTTAATATGGTTAACATATTAAGCAATTGAAGCTTTTGCCAAGCAATTGAATAATTAAATCAGAAACTGAAAGCATATTCATTGACTGGTTTAGCCAAAAAAAAAAATCCCTTTCACACAGTATAGGATTTATGAGACATTAAAAGCAAAAGCACCAATAAATTGGATGCTTGTAGCTGTACTCAATCGGTCACTGAGAAAGCAACTTCTGAAATCTTGGGCATCAGTGACAGTGAAGTTGCTCACCACTGGACTTCCACACGCAGAATTTGCTCTGGACGAAGTCCTAGAGCTGGAGCCCAGGAAACCACTGTATTCAGAGGACTAGAGAAACACACACACACACACACAGTGAGAATGTGAAGAATCAGAGAGGCCGAGCAGGAGAAATGATGTACACAAAATGGATGAGTGATTGACACACATTCCAGGCCTGTTACAGTCACTGCACATCCGTACGTTTCTTAAATAAATAAATGGATTTTAAAATATACAAATCTACAAGCAGAACGAATTTACAAACAGACGAACAAGTAGGTAGACAACTTTGACAAACTTTACAAGCCTGTCAATGTCTTACAAATTCTTTGTTGAAGAACGAGCTTGTCATGAAATACTTGACATTTAAATTTGCGTGACATAAGCTACTGCATCTGAAATGATTTTTAAACTGCCTTTTGTTCCTTTCTTGAGATTATACATGCAGTTATTCATTTGAGAAACAACATGTTATATTTTGTACTTTTTAAATGGTATGGCAAATCAATTAAACCAACTAGTGAAATATAATAGTTTACATATATAGTTTAATATAATATATTAAAAACACCTAAAATACACATTTTCCTTTAAACATTCATGTCAATCTTAACCAAAAATCTTGATGTTCATAAACAGAAATTGGCATGCGACAATGTGAAGTTTGTCAGCTACACAAATATAAAGAACTCTTAGCTTTATAGAAATACCAAAATACCAAAGCCTTTTTTTAATAAGCATTCCAAAGCATTTTTAACATGGATAAGCTTTTAAGTCACATAGACTCTCGTATGTTTAATGTGTTAAAACATATGTAATATTTTGAGCATTAGTTATTAAGAAGAGGGAATATTATATTTTAAATATATTTAAAAGTAAATAAATCACACTTGTTGGTTAGGGGACTGAATACACAGGTTAATAGGGTACAGGGTTTACAATTCATCATTCTTACAGCGCGAGCACTGGAGCGTCGAGAGCTGCTGTAGAGACTGTCCTCATATACAGAACCCTGATGAAGAACAGATATAAACAATATTTTTTTAAATCACCTTCACACGCCTTGAGGGCTTACCTATAACCACTCTGCTCAACATGGCATGCAAACTCTCTCCACAGTCTCAGTTCTCTTTTTTTAATGCAGAGTGTATCAATACACTCTTTCATCACATTCAGATGTTCACATGTCATTTGATTTTTGTCAAGTTGGTGGAGAAAAGATCTAGAAAAAGTTATTAAAGGTGCAGTGTGTAATTCTTCTTAGAATAATGATGTAAAAGTTCCCAGGATCCCCAAAAATATTGGTAAAAAAGTTTTCAATATTTACTAGGAAAGAATCATTATAAATAACTAGTATCAATAAAATAACTATATTAGTTATTTGGGAAGTCTGGTTGGGCAAACACACACATTACACACTTTATATTCAAGTCAAATCCAAAGCACAAGCAGTTAGCTCAGGTGTTTGTGGTATGTGTGGGTTTAAAATCCAATAACTCTGAGAATTAAAATATTCAAAGTGTGTGTACAGAGCTGCACATATTATTGTGCAGGAAGTGCTTAGGGGCAGAGGGTAATATGAGGAGCAGCACAAACCCTGTACTTCCTGCTGTGCAGCAAAGACAACTAAACAGACAGGAGAGATGAATATTTACAATCAAATACAGAGTAAAAGTGGAGAATAACCACAAAAAGGTGGCCATGACAGGGAAAAAAATTATACACGAAAACAGAAAGACTTAAACAGTGGAAGGAGCGGATGAAGATGACAGACCTGGTAGCCATTGTAGGAAGGGGCTTGATGTTTAGAGGAATAACTACTGCTGCTGTACAGCTCAGATGGATAGAAGGCTTTCTAAAATGATGGGAAATAATGTAGAATACTGAACTCATGAAGACTGAAGTGTAAGAGATGTGCAAAGTGACAGAGGGAGAAAAATGGTGACCATCTAAATGTTTTACCATGCTAAAATGTGCAATGCTGGGGCATCATGCCAGCGGAGGTTTAGGTTTGGACTTTTCACACTTGAAAATGTTCACCCAGGATCATTTTTGCAATAATTATATCTATATGTTTTATATATTTTAGATATTACTCAGGGTTGTGACGGCGGAGTTTTTAATTTGAAGATAAAAATATTTAACACTACCTAGGGCAAACATTTTAGTGTAAAAAAAAAAACATTAATTTTGATACATTTATTTTTTTTAAAGACAGTGATAATAATCCACTCATGTTAGTTATGTTTTCATGCTTATCAAACGAAGAGATGCCGGATTAAGACCCACCGACTGCCGATCAAGTCTAGAGGAGCGAGACATTTTGCTCTCATCACTGAGTCTGGAGCTCTGCGCACAAATACACACAGCCCAGATTACAATCTTCACACTGATTTATGCCATGTCATACCAGAGTTAGTCACACTACTGCATTGTTAATTAACAACACAGACTCCTGGACGACAGATCATCATCATAGCCATTGCTCTGTGGAACAGACAAGTCGTGATTGATATTACATCTTGCTGTTACAGAACATGCATGTGGCGTGCGTAACTACTGCAAACGTACGGTTTTGGAAGAATGTTTCTTCTTTTTCTTGGACTTCTTATGTGAGTGATAGGAGGATGCCTGGGGAAGCTGGACAGGATGGTGGCAAATGGAAATCGGATTAAAACTGCAGAATTAACATCTCAATACTTCATGGTTGTGAACATGCTAGTGAAGATTCCCACACTTTAGAGACATAACAAAACTGCTATGATCTCATATGGTCATATCTGATAAAACTCAGAACACAAACCACGCACCCCTCCTTTGTAATGTTATTGAAACACTTCAAAACATCACAAATGTAGCATCAGGTATTACCTATACTTGAAACACACCACAGTGCAAAAACAAAAACTCTTGTGTGAACTTAACTATGTGCTCGTTTTACTTTAACAGGAACCTAAAAGTAATGACACAACATCCGTGCCCGAAGAAACATTTCCCACCCTAAGATTCTTACCCCGCCGTAAGCACCCGCCGCATCCAAATCCAACTGCCCAGACAAACAAAACCACCATCAGCATCAAGAACATTTTAAACTGATTCATAACCTTAGAAAACACACAGTCAGCGCACACACTCATATATACACCTACAACAAACACTCTGACCAACAGCTAAGAAGGTTTGAAAGGAAAACAGTAACACTGATACTGACCCGTACGTTGCTCCTGCTCCCCACTGACATCCGTTCTTCATCATCTGATACCTTGATGAAAAAAAAAAAAAGAAGGTAAAATTAGATGTCCACAGTTAGCAATAGTTCATAGACATAAAACAGCAAATCAGCATGTACAGTGAGCCCCAAAATAAGTATATACAATCTATGTTTTATTTTTCCCTGAGGGACAAACATGTTGTGAAAAGTTTAGAGTGAGAAGTTGTTGGAGGTGGTTTAGGAGGGCAGACAGTAAAAGACAAATGTACAAACCGAAGCATGTCTCCTTGAGACACGTGTATATTGCTCACTGTCCTCCTGAGAAGAGAAGAGAAGAGAAGAGAAGAGAAGAGAAGAGAAGAGAAGAGAAGAGAAGAGAAGAGAAGAGAAGAGAAGAGAAGCAAGATGTCAAAAGAGAGACACATAAGGCTCAGCAAGCAAAAAGTATTATGCAGAGACAGCATGCAGATCAGTAATAACTAAAAACAAAACTAAAAACAAAAACAATCCACTGCTTTTTTTAAATGTGAAAAGATGTAATACAATCACTTTTTGGGGGTCAGTAAGATTTTATTTTTTACTTCTATTCAGAAAGCAATGATAAGAATTCCTGAAAAATCATGTTACTGAAATCTGGCTGTTGTATTTAAATAGTGTTGCTATCACAAAAAAAAATAAAAATGTTTAAATATTAATAGATATTACCAATTCTAATATTCCACAATATTACACTTCTGACTGTATTTTAAGTAAATGCAGTTTTGGTAGGCATAAGACTTCTTTCAAAATCATAAAAAAAATCTTATTGACCCAAAAGATTTGAATGTTAGTGTACATAAAAAAAAATACAATGGAGTAAACATATGAAGAAAATTGTATTTTATTTGTTGCAAAGTTATAAAAATGCAAATCATGTAGAGGTATTGACCTAGTGTTGAGACATGCAACCCTGGCACATCAAGCATGCTAATTATTAACAAACAGAACATGAACACTTCCTGTATAGCTTACATCACGTGAGTAAAAAATAAATAAATAACATGCTGATGAAACTCAACAGTGAATGTACCATCCACTGCTCAATGTCCCCCCATTTGTTGTCCAATTTATCCAGCCCATAGTATTTCTGAAAAGAGAATTGCAGCAGAAACGAGGAGAGAAAAATAAAAGGAAGATCACGTATCAAGAATGCAGCAGAAGGAAAGGAATTAAAGTACAGTTTTTCAGGAAAATTGGTACAAAAATTGTCACTCTTGTCAAGTGGTACCCTTTCAAAAGGTACTAATATGTACGCTTTAAGGCACAAATATGCACCTTGTAGTAGTAAATACGGTACAAAGATGTACCATTTGAAATGGTTCCACTCCAGTGACATACCTTTTTCCTGAGTGTGTAAAGTAGATTTACAGCATCAGATGTCCTACCTTCTGCACCTGATAAATCTACATCACAGGAGGCCAGCAAAACAGGATCAGATGAGCAAAGGAGAGAAAGCCACCAGATGGAGAAAGGAAGGGGGGAAAGAGGGTTTTGATTACTTGATATGAAAGGGAGCTAACCAAGTGGAAGAGTGTGTGCTCAAAGATAATAGATGTGTCAGCTCAGTGTCATGTAACCTGACCTTACAGGTAAGCTTACAGCTAGAGAAAACATGGCGGTTCACACACTTGACTCAAAGAACACATTAAGGACAAGTGGATCAGCAAGCAGCAAAATTCAATGCCATGACTAAATTTTCAGTCAGGAATTTTCAAAAGCATCTGAATTATGTCATACAACTGTTCAGATATCTGAGAGCATACTCAAGAGTCACAGTGGGTCCTGTGATCTGGTCTATGGGCTAACAGGATTCTTTCCACTGATGCTAAAGGTTTAATTTGGTCCACTAATGATCAAACCAATGAACAGCACTGGACTATAGCAGTGTTACATTTACACACATACACGTTTGTACTTATTCTTGTCCATTACGTATTCATATGTAACAATAACACCAGTAGATAAGCTAAGGATTTTTTAAATGTCTGACTAGCATTTGGTCCCCACAGTAAATTTTGACCCTTACAAATGTACTATCCTCCTGCTCATGATATAACTAGCTCGCAACTATAACTATACTTGCAAGGACAACAGGTGTTCTGACATTTTTTCCTACCCGCCAGATTTTCCTACCCGGGCTTACTGCGCACGCGCACGTCAATA
>JAUCMU010000151.1:10297548-10317193 GCA_032275025.1 Enteromius treurensis
CTTTAGACACAAGCACCTGTGTTTAACGCTGTGTGTTTTTGACAGTATTACCACAATCACATGTGATAAATATCTTATTAATATCAGTAATTAGGCACCATTTGACAGGCTTTTGGTGTACTCGCTGAAAAAGGGGCACAAGGGTACATTGTGCATGTCAAGAACCGTCGAACTGTGTGACGCATGCATGCTTTGAACCGAGACAAGCGGTTTTTTTTTCATGAACTGTGCCATCCCTAATATATATATATATATATATATATATATATATATATATACTTTTCTATTTATCAAAGATTTGTGAAATCATATAATGTAGCACTCTTTTCATAAAAATACTAAGCACCACAACATCTTTTCAATAATAAGAAATGTTTTTTAAGCAGCAAATCAGCATGTTAGCATGATTTTTGAAGTTTGGGGCTTTGCATCACAGTACTAAATTACTATATTAAGATAGAAAACTGCTAAATTTTACAGTATTTGTAAACAAGTAAACGCAGCCTTGTTGAGCAAAGAAATACAACTTACATTCAAACATGCATTTATGAATCTATCTTCCTAATAAATCATCTTCCTGGAAATTTCCAAACAGCAATATTTTTGTCACAGCTGGTATGACTGCATATTCAAAACCGGATTGACTTGACTGCTGTGACTGCTGCACCTGAGTAATGAATGCACCTCTTTTTTCAACACAATAAACCTGTTTTTCTTATTTACAATTGACCAAAATAAGTGCATTTCAACATCCTTAATGGCACATCATGCTCACAAAGACTTCAGTTACCACATGGCCAGATTCCCGAATACACCTCACCCATCTAACTGTGCGGGGAATAGAACACCATTTCATATTTGTGCGAGACTTTGCATCCAAATCAATACTAGCTCAGGCATGATGGAGGGCATCTTCCCCGGGGTCTTTAGGTAGCTGCCTGTGCCAGAACAAGCCTACGGTGGAGATGTAGCCACAAGGTCACGCATATTTCAGTGGAACCTACACAGGAGTCAACGCCCGCAACGATTCACCCCACCCATGTCTACATCCCCATCCCGATACAGCTGTCAGTCAAATAAAAGATGACCAGAGTAGCGTACACACCCTTAACGGCTGTCAGATCCATTTTGGAGAACACTCCCTCAGACAGACACAAAAACACAAACAGCTATTAGAGCTGTCAGCCTCCATTCACAGAAGGAGCAACTGAAAGTATCTCTCCCCTCCTCTCAACAGTTCCTCATAAACACATTAATGCAGACAAACAAAAGACAAGCGTAGCAGGTAATCATTCCATCAGAGGAATATAAATCAAGCTCAGCGCAGCATTAAGAACTAAAATCAATTTCAATCTTTTTGCTTTTAGCTTCCCTTCCTCCTTTACAAAATCTCCATGGTGATGGATCAATCACCCCACCCTCCATCACAGGGATATTGTATTAAGAGTTGGATTTCTCTGAGGTTGAACGCTAACGGCCTCTCGGCGGTTTGGATCGGGCTCTTAGGAGGGGACAGATGAAGAACTGTAATCCTTTTATAGCAGAGTCTGAGTTAGGATATTATATCAGCTAGAATGGCTTGACTTTTCTGATTTATTTTTCGTAACGTGTCCCGCTCACAGCCAGGGGGAGTTGATAGAAATCAGCAGTCAATCAATTCAAGCCATTGACCCTGTATAGTCAGGTTTAATTATTAAGAGAAAGCGAGAGTGAAAAAAGAAAGAGGGGAAAAAGCGGAAAGCTCCACTGATCCAAAAATGATCCAAATCTTAGTTGGATACTCAAGTAGATATTTTACAGTAGGTGGCCACGCAATTAATTTATTTATTTAATTTTTATTAATATTTATAATTTTATTTGTTTAAATAATTTTTTCTGTTTATTCTTTGTAATTTTATTATTGTTCAAAATTATATTTTTATTGTTACTATTGGTTATTAGTTATATATACTGTAGTATAAAAGTATAGTTATATAGTAGGATTAATAGTGTAGTTCAATTTAAGTTTTACTTAAATGTACATTTTAAATTTATTTAATTACAAACATTAATATTTATATATGTATGTATTTTTTTCAATAGTTTTATTTAACTAGCAACACTTGTAGGCAGCATAATTACTGTATAATATTTTCTAAGATACTTTCTTCAGGCAAAATACAGCATTGTAAAAATCCAATCCAGAATACATTACAATTGAAAAATGTTATTCACCATCACTAACAGTAGTCTAATATTATTAAATTGCACCCAAATGTCTACAGTATGTATTATACAGTCATGGCCAAAATTGTTGGCACCCCTGAAATGTTTCCAGAAAATCAAGTGTTTCTCACAGAAAAGTATTGCATTACTACATGTTTTGACACAATGTCACACAAAACTCCAAAAATGGGTTGAACTAAATTTTAATAATTGTGGATAAATAAGATTGTTTCAAGCATGTGATCCTCCTTTAAAATCACCTGGGGCAAGTAACAGGTGTGGGCAATATAAAAATCACACCTGAAAGCAGATAAAAAGGAGAGAAGCTCACTTAGTCTTTGCATTGTGTGCCTGTGTGTGCCACACTAAGCATGGACAACAGAAAGAGGAGAAGAGAACTGTCTGAGGAATTAAGAACCAAAATTGTGGAAAAATATCAACAATCTCAAGGTTACAAGTCCTTCTCCAGAGATGTCGAATTGCCTTTGTCCAAATTGCGCACCATTATCAAGACGTCCCTTCCTCCTTTACAAAATCTCCATGGTGATGGATCAATCACCCCACCCTCCATCTCAGGGTTATTGTATTAAGAGTTGGATTTCTCTGAGGTTGAACGCTATCAAGACGTTTGCAACCCATTGCACTGTATCTAATCCCCCTGGGCATAGACGGAAGAGAAGAATTGCTGAAAGGTTGCAACGCAGGATAGTTCGAATGGTGGATAAGCAGCCCCAAATAAGTTCCAAAGAAATTCAAGCTGTCCTGCAGGCTCAGGGAGCATCAGTGTCAGCGCCAACTATTCATCGACATTTAAATCAAATGAAACGCTAAGGCAGGAGACCCAGGAGGACCCCATTGCTGACACAGAGACTTAAAAAGCAAGACTACAGTTTGCCAAAATGTACTTGAGTAAGCCAAAATCCTTCTGTGTGGACAAATGAGACCAAGATAGAGCTTCTTGGTAAAGCACATTATTTTACTGTTAACCGAAAATGGAATGAGGCTTACAAAGAAAAGAACAGTCAAATATGATGGAGGTTCCAAGATGTTTTGGGGTTGTTTTGCTGCCTCTGGCACTGGGTGCCTTGACTGTGTGCAAGGCATCATGAGGATTACCTGAGGATTACCAAAGGATTTTGGGTCACAGTGTAGGGCCCAGTGTCAGAAAGCTGGGTTCGCATCTGAGATCTTGGGTCTTCCAGCAGGACAATGACCCCAAACATACTTCAAAAAGCACCCAGAAATGGATGGCAACAATGCGCTGGAGAGTTCTGAAGTGGCCAGCAATGAGTCCAGATATAAATCCCATTGAACACCTGTGTGAACACCTGAGAGATCTTAAAATTGCTGTTGGGAAAAAGTGCCCTTCCAATATGAGAGACCTGGAGAAGTTTGCAAAGGAAGAAGCTTATTGATGGTTATAGGAAAAGCGACTGATTTCGGTTATTATTTCCAAAGGGTTTGACACCAAATATTAAGTTGAGGGTGCCAATAATTTTGTCCAGCCCATTTTTGGTAAACAGTAGAATGATGTGCTTTACCATTTTTGTGTGACATTATGTCAAATTTGCTTTTTTCCCTCCTTTTTTGTTTTGTTCCAATACACACAAAGGGAATAAACATGTGTATTGCAAAACATGTGTTAATGCAATACTTTTCTGTGAAAAATACTTGATTTTCTGGAAGAATTTCAGGGGTGTCAACAATTTTGACCAGGACTTGAAAAACAAGTAAATAATTCACACTTGCAATAGCAATAGCAAATCACATCGCTATTCAAATCATCAAATCAAAATAGCAACACAGGACAATAGGGGACAAATAAACTAAGAATATGTAACCTTTCTTATCCTTAATGAGTGATCCTGAACAGATTTAAAATCTGAATTCAAAAAAACACCTTTATATTGAACAGAACTACAGTTGTAAATAGGCAATTTGTGAGAATTTTATGTTAGTGCTGTTGAGAAGAACAGCCAGGGCGAAGTTATTACAGCCAACCCCGGCAATTAAGCAGCTGTCCAAACATGTTTCTAACAGGTTCTCACTAATGTCAACATATGATTTCCACAAACACAGCAATCCACCTATGCATACATGCCTTTTTAAAATAACAGTTACCACCCAGCATGGCTTTGACTGTGCTGAAAATGCTGAATAATATTTCATTGAAAAAAAGGGAAAACACAGTTAAAACTAAACATGAAGGGCAATGGAGTCTTCAGAAAACCTTCAGGAATAAATGTACTTTGTATGACTGCGTGACTAACAGGGTAACCAAAACTATGCTTTCCTGACCATAGCAGGAAATCAGAGGGCTGAGTCATTCACAATTGAGCCTGAAGCACACCCTTCCTGCACTAACCACTGATTGCCCATAAATGCTTATTTCTAACGTGTAGGGCTTGTACATGTGCACACAATGTTATTTACACAAACAGAAGATAATCATGCATAATAATGAACCAAATCTTCAATAGTAAGTCAGTCAATGCTCATAAAATAGCTATAAAACAAGGGTTTTGACAAAAATATATACATATATACATATTGTGCAATGTGCATAGGCACCTAACAGAAGCAGGTTAGCATTCTTAAAGATATCATGCACTTTTAATCCCCTTTTATTATAACCCCATACTCCTATTAAGGCCTACCTTCTTGCAGTTTTCAAAGTACACCATGATATCGGTCACGGTGAGCATATGATAGCCTGGGTCATCTACATTCTCCCCCATCATGACCATTTGCACACTCCTGTCGCAGAAGAGGAAAACAAACTGGCCTATTTCACACACCTCTCTCCTCTCACTCTCTACTCAAAGGCTATTTTTAATGACCCAAATGGAGCAGGCTCTATCAATAAACCCAAAATGCTCTAATTTAATGAAAGTTCTGTGATGTGGATGTACGCAATCGGAATGAAGAGCTTTAGCTCCACTGCTGTCTGGTAGTGACCCTTTTTTTGGAGTCGAAATATATTTGTTTAATTGCTCTAATTGGCCACAGAATACATTCCTTTACAACTGACACATAAAGGTGCCATTCTAAAGTAGTAGATACAGCTCTATACCACGGCAAGTCTGTTGTGTCACAAATGATGCACCACTAGACTACGCACTTCTAAAATACGGTCTACCATCTAAGAGTGCCCTCTAGCATTGCAATCTAATAACCCCTCCCCCACATATGTGTGAACATTACTCGCACTAATATTAACATTAAAACATAATAGTGCATAAACATACTAATTGGAAAGCACCCGCATTTTCATGGAAGCAGCATTTTAAAAAGTTGGCAATCAGCTATGCATGAAACTCAGATGAAGTGCTGCTAATATATCTGAAGAACAAACACAAATGACTGTATCTATTGACATTTTTTCCAAATTACCAATATGTGCATCTCCACTTCATTTAGATTTTGGTGTAAAACAGGGCTTAGAAAAAGAGATGTGTTCATGCAAAACTTTAGGAGCTGCTCACACACGGAAAAGTTGAGCAAACTTAAAATTTTAAGGCAACCAGCTTCAGCAGGGTTTTAAGTTTTCTCAAATTCTTGTTTTAAGTTTGTACAACAAAAGTTGAGAAAACAAACGTTGCACAACGGTTTTTATTTTTATTGTTCAGAATGTTTTTGAATTTAAAAGCGATAGATTGCCTATAGCACTTGCACGTTGTGTCTTTTGCAGTGTCTAGCACATTATTCTTCAATTTTAAAAACAGCACCTGGAGGCATTTCAAGGTCTAAGCAAAAACATGTTCTGTGTGAACCGCACCTTAGAGTTTAACCAACAGAGTCGAAGAATTATTTTATTTTTGGATTTTTTTTTTTCAGATAAATGGTTACTAAAACCCCTTGTTTGGTGCCTTTTAAGGCAGACATGCAGGACAAGCTTCTCATTCAGGAGTTCCTGGGAGATTGATAAATGCCAGGACAATTTAAGCCCAGAGTTCTTATCTGTTGACATAAATACCACAGAAGGAGATGCCAAGCTGACCAGATCTCTCTCTCCCACGGCCTCTAGTACCAGCATGCCAGGCTGAGCGGGTACACCCTAATCATTCTGAACTGCTAACAAACCAACTGTAACAGAAAGTTAAAGGAACAAACCGAAGATATGCAACACCACTGACTTGAGGGCATCGACTGCTCTTTGCTCAGTGTGTTTTGGACAGTACTCTGGAAGCAGAATTTACTAAAAATGTTGACATTTAAAAAGAGACATTATTAATTCCAAAACTATGACTTACATAAACCAAGAGAGTCCCTGGGCAGTTTAATTCATCTAAATGTGAAAAGCTCAATATTAAAATGTGTATCATTTTGCCATCTGTGTACACTGGATTAACGGTCTTCAGTTTGAGACATAAACAGTCTTCCTCACTTGAGTACTAACGTAAAAGCCAGAGACTGGAACATATGAGATCACTGGAGACGTCTGCCACATTTCTGGTCTACCCATATTAACACCTACATAAATTGTGCCAGCCTTCCATGTCAAACATAAACCAAACAATGTCTGATCTGTGTGTGGTGGGTGCATATTTTAGCAGGTCCTTGGGTTCTGTGGTAGAATTTAATATCAAATCGGAGCTTGCTCAAAAAAGAAATACCATGTAGGGATAAAAGAATTTAGGAATATAAATTTGGCTCATTCTGTGCAAAGAGAAAATTCTGACAAAAAGGGAGTGAAAGAAAAAGAAGGAAAAAAAGATAGGATTAAGTAGCCATTACTTAGTGGTAATACATCATATCTACTATAAACCACAGAAAATTAAAACATACATTTCCTAAGTTAAATGTAAACCAGCTAAAATGCATAGTTGCAAATGTTATTGCACAGATTTATATATAAAGAGTACTATATGTGAAAATCGCATGAGTACAGCACTTAAGTAAAGTGATATATACTATTTAGCAAATGTCACTGGCTTAATTGTTTATATCAATCCAACTATATTACCACCTAACTCTTAATATTACCATAATAAGATATTTTGAAAAATCTCAGTGCATTTTGTTCATAAAGTGAAAGTAATTGTTCATTTTGGCCCTAAATTGACTGTATGTACACAAACAGTTGAAACAACAAAATATTTTCTATTGTGTTCAGCAGAAAAAGGTCATGCAGGTTGGAAAAAACTGACTGCACATAGAAGCGGCTCTCGGAAAGAGAAGAGCTAGTGTACTTGGCCAACACAGAACACTTGCTTCACTGACCACAAAGTTACTTAAGAGCCAGCTTGTTAAAATGAGGCAGCGAGAGAGAGTAGCATGATGGTGATGAGTCCAAGGAGAAATTGCATCTCATCTCCTGGTATCTGGTTTCTAATGTCATTCAATGTGCTCTCTGTTTTAACGCCAAAAAGAGTTGAAGGTGAACTGGGTTTACACTGCAGTAACGTTGTAGCTTTCCTTATAATGATTTAGGCCCAAAGCATCTTCTGACGTTAAAAAAAAAGTACAACCTGGATTTACTGAAGACTTGAAGGGAATAACTAGTGCTGAAAAGGTGTGGGCACTGTCATTTTTAAGTTTGTAAGTGTTTTTTAACTTTTTAAACATCTATTTTAGAATCTTATATGGCCCATGAACATGTTAAAAGAGATGGCAAAATCAGCTGAAGTCAGATCAGTGTAAAAAAAAATCTGAAGATTAATTGTATTAATTTCTACAGAGGAATGAGCAGTGCCCTTGTAACTTTACAGAATGTTTTACACATTAAGCTGTTTCACACCTACATTTGTCAAATAAGCAACAACTTGCACCAAGTGGCTAATCGGAGACCAGAGAAAGAGTCTGTCTGCATTGTGCATTCCTTTTACTTTAGCACACACTCTTATCAGAACAAAATACACCAAATGACTGTGTACACCAAGTTAATAAATTATAAAAAAGGGGCTATTTTCTCTCTGTGTGAGTTTTCTCACAGACTTGAACAGAGCGTAATCCTGAGTGTAACATAAAACAAGAAGAAAAAGAATGTGCATATTTTTGGGGGTGGATTGAATATAAAAGATTACCATGCAAGTCAAATCCATCAAAAAACAATATTCTGAAGAAATGTTGTACTGCGAATTATAATAAATTTAAAAAAAATAATTAAATATATATATAAAATATAACCTAAAAAATAACCTAATGATAAACTAGCCTATTCCATGGCCCACTGAGTGTAAATAGGAGCAAATCATTTGTGACAATAACAAATAATATTCATAGTTCACAGTGCACAGTATAGTGTGTCTTGCATTTGATATCAACAAAAGGTGTAAAATACTTTATTTTTCTCATAAAACACTTGCATAAAGATTAAACAGTTATCAGAGTAACCATGGCATATACACAAACATCCTGACCAATCACCATCAAGATCACTAGAAGTATGGACTCAGCATTAGGCCTACTCCTCCATAAGGGATGCGTCCCAACAGCAGAGAATAAACAGGAAAGCAATTGTGATAACAACCTTAAGGGGCCCGATGGTGACATCAGAAAAAGGAAGAAACCCCTTTCTAAATCCTTGTCCTTATATGGAGAGTTTCCATTCTTGGTGAAAGATGTCAGCATGTGAAAAAGGTCTCTGACTTAAGTGTGCTAACATTATTTGAGTTTGCTACAGTGTCTTGCTTCAACATGTATCAACAGTTCTGCGGCAAGGTTCTTGGATAAAACTCACAGGGCATTGTTGAATAGTTTACCCTTGAGTTGCCCACAGCTTAATCCAGATAAATGTTATGATTGTCATGGACCGGTGATAAGCATGTGTTAATGTGCTACTGTGCTAGGTATTCATAAAACTATTTTGTTTATTATACTATGTGTAAGGGCACACAATCACTTATTTTGATATCAGGAGAACTTTTTTTTTGAATGCGGAAATATACACAAACTCACATGACAGTGAGATTAAGATTAACAGTCAGACAGCTCTCATCCAAAACCCAAAGTATGAGCTCTGATTAATCATCTAAATACCCCCCAGAGCGCAAAAGTCTGGCTTTGACTCTAACCTGCCATCCTAATCTGCTTTTAACCATCTCAGTCTATGGAAGACACTGTAAAGAGTGCTTGAGATTGTTTATGATAATATTTTAAAATATTGAGACTGTTAGCAATAATAAATGTACAGTACACACTATGCAATATCGTGTTCGGTTTTGCGGGTGATTCATTTGCGATACTGAACCAGATATTGCGTAGCCTTGTCAGTGATCTACAGCTCTGTGTATTAACTGCAGCTCCATTTGAAAACAGGTGATGGAGATTTACCCCCAATCCAAGAATCAACTTTACTGACTGCTTAATATTTTCTTAATTATTTTTTGTTTCTTTATGAATAGAAAGTACAGTATACAGCATTTATTTAACTCTTTACCTTTACCACATTTTATCAGCTGCATCTTTACTGAATGAAAGTATTAATTTCCAACAATACCAACAACTAAATCTAGCTGACCTCAAAATATTTAATAGTACATATATCTGCTATTTACTTTTTAGACAATAAAATGGAGAATCTGGCCTGCTGACACTATTAAGAGCTTGAACTATCCATCCTGACAATTATACTCTTACATCAGTTAAAAAGGGCTTCATTTGTTTTAAACCATTATAAATTTACCAACTGAGTTATTCTCTAAAATCACATTTTACACACTTTTACTAGACTTGCTAGTCGAGATCATTAGCCTCTTTTACATGGTCAAGTGTTCAGTCGTAACAGCAACTCAACTTCCTAGTGAGTTAATTGCTCTACAGACTCAAAATGAACTTGACTTGCTTAAAATAACACTGGCAGTCTCAGTGACCAATGAGCTTTTGACTCAAACACAGTCACAGACTGAGAGGGTAGTTACTTCATGGATCAGTTCCTAAAACAGTGAACAGGTGAGACATGCAAACCAGACAAAGTTGATAAACAGAGTGTGTTTCTAACTGACCATTTTTCTAGATAATAAAATAATCAAATAGCACAGGGTGCTCCATGACACTTATTATTTATTTATTGTGCGGTTTACAGAGAACAGGGGTGTCACAGAGAAGAGTGTGACTTCTCAGGAAACAAGGGACATCTGTGACAAGTGACATTTTTTCCCAAGTGACATCTGTCAGAGACATGCATGGTTTAATAAAATAGGGCCTACTGAATTTTTCATGTTTTGAAATAGCCTAAGTCTCTTGTGCATACTAAGGGCAGCATTTATATTTAAGGTAAAATTCAGTAAAAACAGATATATTGTAAAATATTATAAATCAAAACAGCAATTTTCTATTTATATTTTTTAAAATATGATAAAATGTATTAGATAATAACAAATAAATATTTCTGTGATGTCATTACTTGGTTTAAGCATTACATAATTAATTTTGATATGAGGTTTAGCAAATTTCATCAATTTCAGAAACGACTGCTCTGCTAAATATTTTTTGGACTCATAAATCTTAATTTAAAAGAACACCATTAACATCAAATAGAAATCATTTGAAACATTATAATTGTCTTTTCTTCAACTTCTGGTACAAACTGAAAGTATTCACATAAATTGTATACAGTATACTTAAACAGTGTGGCATGGAATTCCATAGTAATCAAAATGTACTGTACAGTGACACGTTATCACATTTATACCAAAGCTGTGTTAAGAACACATAACAACATGACGCATCATAGACCTTTATCTAGAGTTGACCTGCTTTTTAAAAAAGTGCCTTATCTACTCAAACGAGGATTGTTGTTCCATGAAATTTTTTGTATGTGCCAAAACTTTAGAGAATGTAGTCATGAACCAAACACATACAGCTGAAAGCAATCTATTTATGACATGACTTTGTCTTACAGATTCCACATTGTGCGTCTGTGTAAGTAAAAGGACAAACAGAACACTGAATCAAAATGTTGAGTAGCCATTGTTTAAATTGTTTTACAGGAAATCCTTTACTGACTCAGGTCCTATCTCACATTTAACAGCTTAGCAACATTAAAGAGCACCAGAAAAGCACAGCCACTGAGGATTACTGATGCAGCTATTATCAGCATGCGTTTCCACTGCATCCATTATCAGATGCCTCTGTTCCCTACTTCTGCTCATTGTAACGGCCCCCCGAAACTTCATGTCTGGTCTTGAAGCTGCACTAACAGCTGGTCTCTGAGGGCCTTCTATTTTTAAAGCTCTTATTACAGAATCAACGAACACATGAGGGCCCACATACCAGCTTGTCAGAGAGCGGCAAGGTTTGGATGGTAGCCTATCAGCAACAAATGCAGGTACCAGGTGAGTAAAGGTGGGGCAATGGAACAGGCAGCGAATAATGAAACA
Organism: Enteromius treurensis; assembly: GCA_032275025.1. Classification (NCBI taxonomy): domain Eukaryota; kingdom Metazoa; phylum Chordata; class Actinopteri; order Cypriniformes; family Cyprinidae; genus Enteromius; species Enteromius treurensis. The sequence continues at coordinate 10,309,077 of JAUCMU010000151.1, forward strand.
GGCACTTAATGCCTAAAGGTTTAGGAACATATAAATGAGTAGCTTATTTGTGAAAGAGCTCAAGGTTAAAAGCTGGCTTGAAAATGTGTCAAGCACCTAGTAATAAAAAAAGGGTTAAAACCACAGTATCTCATCATCATCTAACTGAAAGAGAGAAGCTCTAATAAGACCTTGCCGTTTAAATTTGCATATGCTCTGCTGCAAAGCCACATGGGAGTATGCAACGAAACGTATGCAAAAATTATTTTGATTTCAAGAGAAACAGGTTGGATCAGAAAAAAAAACTTTTAGCGTTCATGCTAAAATTAGGCAAATTTGAAACTAAATGTTGCCTCCTGATTGAACATTTGACAACACGACAAGTCTCTCTTTATCCATGTGCTCATTTACAAGAAGTGTACTCAATGAGCTGCAGAAAACTAGCTGCCCATTTCAAAATGATTAAGTTCAACTTTATATATATATATTTTTTTTTTAAACGCTAACCTGTCCTGTTGTTGAAAATGAGAATAAAAACATTTTGCACATGATTATGCAACTACCACAAAGTTCTACACATCCTGTGTCACATGGGTATTTAACATTTTAGCTGATTGATAATGCATTCACATACCAAGTGTTTCATACTGTAATTCAGACCTTCGCCTAAAACCACACATTAAACAAATAAAATGAATCATGTAAACACAGAGACATGTACACCAATATAGCCATGCTTCTCTAACTGTATTTCACACTCAAAACTGAGAGGGCAGTTCATGCTGACAGTAGAGTGAGAAGGCCTCTCTCCTGCCAACCACGGAGCATGGTGTGTCAAAGAGAGAGGCTTACTATTAATAGAATGAAAGATTTGCTACATGTACAGTTGAACTATCTATGAAAACATGTGCACTTTACATACACAGTCATTGCTTTTCACTATGGGTGTACAATGAAGAAACATCATATACATCTGTTGAAGACCTAACTGGGCCAAAATCATTTCCTAAGCAGTCTAATCAAGGTTTTCTCCACCATGAACCCAGCACCTGTTCAAGCACATCAAACTCAGCTTATGTTGTGGAGTGGTAACACTTTCAAATACATTAGCCTACTTCCATGATGCAATAAAGTAACGACTTTGATCAACACAGCCTACAAACTGTTAGTTACTCACTAAAACACACAGACAGGAAGAAGACATGACTAGTAGGAGAGGAAATGATTTACAGCTTGTAAAAGATCAAATATATATAAACACATTAAGAATACAGGTCCAGATGAGGGCATAAACTGGGACTCCACCTTAGTCAGGCTGTTGTTATGTTGATTAGATACTCGTGTAGAGCTACTCAGTTTAAAAAATAAACTAACTCAGGATGTAGAACCATGTGATTGTCATGTTTTTTCTCTCTGGAGTTTAACACTGCACATCTGCAACTAAGACCTTTACGTTAAGATTAACCCCTGGGAGATTCATTTACCTCTTTTGCGATTACGTTGAGGGCATCTTCCTCAGCAGTCAACCCATTTTTGCTGGGGGTTCTTTTACGTCCTGGCCCTTGAGACCCCATTGGTAACCTTTAATAAATCCTTCTGTGAAACACGCGCTCCTTTACGCGTGAGAACCGATCCTTAGGAGAAGTATTCCTACAAAAAAGGCATAAGAAAAAGAAAGCACGTTTCTGACGCTAACCAAAAAACAGCAACGCTACGTCGTGCCGCTCGCAACTCGGTTCATTGTGTTACATCCGTCTTTTTTGCACTCTTCCTAGTGCTGTACTGTGAAAGACTGAAGAGTCGCCGGTGCTGAGAGCGCAAACGCGTTTTCATGACACACGTGTCGCCTCTGAGGAGCTGCCAAAATGGCTGTAAATGATCTAGAGTTCGTTTGCTTAGAAAGTTTGGTCGTTTAACAGAGGGGTTGTCAGTATAACGGCTGAGATAAAACTTTTCTTCTCTTGCTTTGGTTCACTTTTGTTGCGCGAATGGACTCGACCGTCCGTTGGGGGGAGTTTGTGGGTTCACACGCTATTTTTAATCATGGGAGTCCGGTGCTAAAAACAGAAACCTTATCTTGCACTTCTTAAAGTCACGCACATGTGCACCTTTGGCAATAATAATACCCTTTTACATTTCATCCTGAAGATGAGAAATACCCATCTGGGGAAAAATATAATAACAGGCTCTACCTAAAACTGTCCGGTTGTGTTGGTCTCAAGCAGAGCGTCCATTCTTAGGCTACCAATCACACCAAGAGGAGGCAAACCAGCTTTTTGTTTTGTTTATTTGTTTTATTGTTGTCATTTTTTTAGGTGAAAATCGTAACCAGATACAAAACACAGTCATTAAGCAATAAATAAATGCAATTAGTTAATAAACAACAACTCGTTACCTAAACTGATTTATCAAAATCAATTTCGTTATTTTCACCTTTATCATGCAGGTATTTTAGTTTTGATACAGCTTCAGTTGCTGGTAAATGTTGACATCTAGTGGTAAACACGTGGACGTATGGCTACCCGACATGCGATACATTGCTTCGGTAAGAATAATAAAAAAAGATGCAGAGGTAGAAGTTGTTAAATCCCGTTAAGAATAGCTTTTTATTTAGATGTGTTTTTTTTTTTTGTCGTAAATAATTGTGGGTGGGCTTTCAGCACTAATTAATAAAACGAATCAGCTGTTCTCAGGTGATTGTGCCATTTAAAAAAGCGCGCAGTGCCGTTGGTGTTCAGTAGCTGCTTTGAGACCTTTGGCTGAAAAACATGAGTACGTTCGTTTTTGTTATTGCAAGTTCAATATAGTTGTTAGTTGTGCTTATTTTTTTCCTTCTGTCATTGTTGTTTTTTAGCCGCACAGACTGTGTTGATCGTCTACGCGCACCAGAGCGCAGGATCTTTCAATGCGGCTGTTAAAAATGCTACTGTGGAGGCCCTTAAGAAAAAGGGCTGTAACGTGCTTGTGTCTGACCTGTATGAAATGAAATTCAAGGCCACGGCTACAGAGGAGGATATTACTGGTGTGGGAGGCGAAGTATTAATTACTAGTAACTTGTCAGAGACCAGAGGCGTTAATTGCGTGTTTTTCTGTTTCTCAGGAACAGTGAAGAAACCAGAGCATTTTTGTTATGGAAATGAGACCATGTTGGCCTGGCAGGAGGGACGACTAGCTTCTGATATTGTAGAAGAGCACAAGAAACTAAAAGAAGCAGATCTCGTTATTTTTCAGGTATGGTGCTTTTTATATTTGACTACATCTCCATTTTGCTCTTTACGTCTTAAACTTTTTTTTATTGTTTGTTTCTCTTGAAGTTTCCTATGTACTGGTTCTCTGTTCCTGCCATCATGAAAGGCTGGATGGATCGGGTTCTTACACGTGGGTTTGCATACACTTCAGAAAAGCGTTACAGTGAGGGCATCTTCAGGGTGAGGCCTGCACATTATAAACCCCAAATTCTGGCTGCTCTTTAATGAACTTTGACTGGGCTATTAATATTGGTATACTTTGTTGATTCTAATGTCCTCTCAGGACAAGAAAGCCATGTTATCTTTCACTACTGGTTCCAATGAGACCATGTTCAGCTCCAATGGGATCAATGGAGACATGAATGTTACTCTGTGGCCAATTCAAGTAAGAACATCCCTTAATTGATGTTGTCTTTAAGTTATGCTTTGAATTAAAATCATTCTTCTGTAGGGAACTTCGTAATAACCATTATAACCCATATATTAGGCTGTTCCAAGCCAAATTTCTTGTATCTGCAACCTCAAACGAATGATTTCATGGGGTTACATGGACACTTCTACTCATTGTGCAGACCCGTAATTGGCTCAGCAAATAATTTTATTTTTCCCCATCCCTTCGTCACGCTTGATCTGTAGTGTAAACCCTTCAAAGGGATTCAGGCATAGCAATGAAACCTGGAACCGTCTGAATTGAGTTTGCATCTTGCACAAATTTGAGAGTCCTGCTTTGTTTCTTTTAATCATCACACTTTTTTTTTTTTTTTTGTAGAATGGCGTGCTCAACTACTGTGGCTTCCAGGTCCTTGCTCCACAGATCTTCTGGGCACCCACACATCTTTCTCCTGAGGCTCGTGAAGGCTTGTTGGAAGGCTGGCGTACTCGTCTTCAAGGTCTCCCAAATGAGGCACCTATCAGCTTCCCACCTGTAGATGTCTTTGACGAGGGGAAAGGCTTTCAGCTGAAGCCTGAAGTCCGGGAAAAGCATGCTGAATCTCCGTTTGGTCTCACTGTGGGTCACCACCTGGAGAAACCGCTTCCACCTCACAACCAGATGAAAGCTGGAGTGTGAGACCTTGAGCAATGCTGTCCCCATGTGGTTATGTCTATTTAATACTCCCTCAAAGCTGATTTTTAAACATGAATAAACGGTTCGTATTTGGGGTATGAGCATTCGCTGTTTTGTTTTATTTTTATTTTTTTTGTATTTTTTTGAATATAAATTGGTGCAACATGATGTTAGCCTACCCACGTTTTCCAAACTTTAATGGTTTGATCTCCAAAACATTGGTATTTTGACTTGTTTTAGAGAACCAATACATTTAACTTTATTATGGATTGCTTTAACAACAATTTTTGGGTCTTGTTTGGTTACCTGGGATTTTAATGAAGGGACAAATGCTTCTCTGAATTAAAAAATATAGGGCATGTCTGTTTTTGAAAGATTAGTCAAAGTATTGGGGGATTTCAACAACATGAGGGTGAGTAAATGACAGATTTTATTAAGCCTTCCTCTTAAAATTGGACCACTTAGAAGTTACTCTTGTGCTGCTTAGTTGAGGATTTCCCTGCTTTGTTTTGTTACTCCTTCAGTAGACTCCCCAGGTGCTTTTATCAAAGCAGTTTTGAGGCCCGATATCAAGAACAAATGTGTTTGTTCTGTTTCAGAATACCTTAATATAGCACATTTATTCAGGGCTCATAAATTGGATTCATTTACTCTCTGAAGGGTATTTGTCCCAGCTGTGCACTGATTTCCTATTTCCTGTGGAAATTCCTTGGAGGCAGGTCCTTTTCTGCAGCAAAACTCTTCAGCAGATGTCTGTAGATGGTGCTTCAGAATCTGGCTGCATTTTTATGCTGTACTAAACTAAAACAGATGCTAATGGTAATCTGGAAACAGGTAGCCATGCAATCTCAGTAACTTGAGTCTACCACTTTTTTTTTATCACTTGCTATCAGTTCTGGTTCCATATGAAAAATGTAGTTTATCTGATCAGACGTTTTAAACACAACTGATTTTAAAATGTTACCGAAGATAATTGAATACTACTAGACCTAACTGTGCAAGACAATAGAATTATGTAGTATCAGTGTAGCATATTATAATTTTAATTTTTTTGTTTCGTAGTGTTTGCTTTTTCACATACTGTTCACAAAACTCTGTATACTCTGCAGTAAGCAGTTCAACATTCTTTAACAGAAAATCCCTAATAGACACAGAAACTGCTCAGGCTTGCATAGTGACCTCTTGTTGTGACATTGAGGTTATGCTAAAATATCCCAGGTAAAAAAAAAAACCAAAATATAATAGCGTTATAATAAACCTTGTCTTTTAAATTATGAATATTTCGGCTCGGATTTAAAAATAAATTAAAATGTTCCTCTCTTGTATGTTGTTTTGGATTAAAACTAAATGCATAAATGAATGAATGCAGTCAACTTTAGGATGCATTTTTAGTTTTGAGTAGATTAAAAATCATTGTCTGTCTGACACACGTGCTGGAAAGCATAAAGCTAAACTTTGAAGACTCTGTTAACATATGGTTTAAACAAATCATCTTCCTACTCTGTTCATAAGGTGGTTTGTTTTAACCATATGTGTCAATGGAAAACCATATCACGATAACATTAAACAAGAATTGAGAAGAGAGATCTCTCACTAAGCAATGATCATGGACTTCAAAACACACTTGCTGCAAACTTTATAGTCTTAGTTCAGTTCAAAACCTACATGAATTTCTCTGTTCCACTGAACACAAAGGAAGATATTTTGGGTCACCATTGACTTCCCAAGTATGAACAAAAAAAACTATGGATGTCAAACTTTCCCTTACAAACCTTTTTTTAAAGATCTTCCTTTGTGTTCAACAGTACAAAGAAATTTATACAGGCTTTGAACTTGAGGGTGAGTAATTGATGACCGAAATTTTATTTTTGGCCGAACTATTCCTTGAACTAAACAATGTTCAAAGTTTTATGTCTTTTTTCCATCAGTTGACAGGTATCAGTCAAGACAGTAATGTGAGCTCTGCAAGGGAAGGATTTGTGGTTTAGGTAACAGTCTTGAAACACAGTCTGGGTGTAGTGCAATCACAGCACCTTTCCTGATGTACCAGTCCGTAACAGACAGTCTCAACACTTTAACATCCAGACCACAAACAAGTCGACGCACAGGATATTTGCAATACTAATGATAGATAATGAAAGTGACAACTGAAGAGTCAGTTAGCTATAATAAAGAACATATCAAATGGTTTATGTATTAATAGAATGGTTTGCATATTACATTCTCAAGATTCAGCTAAATGTAAGGCTTTTTAAGAGCTCTGCAATTTCTTTTAAAAACATGACATTCAATTTTTCATGAGACCACTAATAGAATTAAACTGATTGTCAAAACGGATCAATTATTTGGTGTTTGACAATGGATGAATTACATCTTAGATTAGATGTAAAGCACATGAGGGGTTGTTCTGTTTTGTGTTTTCAGTGCACAGTCCATAAGGAATCACTTATATCATGTTTCCATGACCCAAAACAAGGAGCCAATTAAAGACTTCAAAACGGCACACAGTATTCCGCCATGTGCTTGTGGTAATCAAAGGAGCTTCCTCACTAAAGAGACTGTCCTTCTGGGAAAAACGTGGAAGCTTGACATGATTTTGAGTTCTGTCCTCAGGGTTATTAGATGAAGTCATTTAAACACATGCACTGTCTTTCATTTAATAATTCCTGATAGTGATTTTTGATCTTTTAGGAAGTCAAGTGACAACAGCCGTATCCAATTTGTCATTTGGATTGTTCAAAGGACAAAAGATGAGAACATTTTTGACAAATAATGGAAACATTTCTTCCTAATTTCAGTTATTCTTTGTTTTCATTGCTGTTATAAGGGGATTATTCATAAAAAATTACTGTCCTGTCATCAAATACACACCCTTATGTTCCAAAGTTTTGATTTTGTCTTCTGTTGAACAAAACAAGAACAAGATATTTTGTAATTATTGTCCATACAATGAATGTCAACGGGAACCAAATATCAATAGTTTATGTGGTCACAGTTGTTTATCTTTAAGTTTCAGAGTGCATTTATTTATTTACAATGCAAAGCTTACTGAGTCAGGCAGGACAAAATTAGTTCATTTTAAATGTTTAACACCAATAAGGATGAGTTTCCATAAATAACCCAAACTGTAAGTCCAATAGATTCCCATCTCCAACAAACTGTATCATTGCTATAACATAACCAGCACATGAGCTCCTGATGTCAGATGGAGTGCTGGTCCATCCCCCACACTGCATTCAGCCCTGCATGGCACATTGGGGAGGCTTGAAACTGGAACCACCTGGAACACAATGGCGTGGCCTGAAGTCTGTTTTCCTCACACGATGGCACTCACCACATGTGCATATTTCACAGCCGTGCTTCTTTCTGGAGGCAAAGAATGTTTTTTGATGTACGCCCCTCATTCGTGATCTTAGTTAATTTATGGAACACCAACTCAGCTGCTGCAGTGTGGTGAAATATAGGATGTTTTTCCATTACTGAATGAAGAGATTAAGATAAACTCCATTTGTGCACATGCAGCAGTTAATATTAAAAAGAAACTTGGAATTACTTTTTGTACACTACCGTACAGTTTACAGTTAAACTGTGTTAAAAAAGAAGTCTATGATGCTTATCATGGGTGCAAATATTAGATCAAAAAGTCAGTCTTTTAAAATGTAACTAATGCCTGTATTTAAAGCTGAATAAATCTTTGGAAATCATTGTAATATTCTAATGAAAAGAAGGTTCAGAAGAAGAAGGAAGGAAGGAAGGACGTGACATGTGGCCAGGTATGGTGACCCATACTTGGAATTTGTGCTCTGCATTTAACCCATCCAAGT
>JAUCMU010000151.1:10326097-10352821 GCA_032275025.1 Enteromius treurensis
ACTCAAGTCACTTTTTTGATAGAGCACTTGTACTTTTACTCAAGTCTTGGTCTCTAGTACTTTATACATCTCTGCTTCTTAATACATATATATCTAAATCACACAAGCAGGACACGTTGTAATTTGACCAGGTAATTAATATGACAGTTAAATAAATTCTTTGTAATTTGTAGAAACGATACAACCACACAAAATTAAACCCTACAGTAAACCATACCTTTTTATTTTTTTCCATCTTAGTCAGCTAGAGCAGAATTTCCACATCAAACAGATGCGGAGGCAGTACAAGGACACATGAGAGTCTGCTTTATACTAAGTTGAACTCAACCAATGTCAAGTTTATAATACTTTCAACGCTTTCCTGTATTTAGACACCTGAGCAAAACCTCTTAAGATTGCATTAGCAGCTGACTCTAAAAGACAGACTTCTGTACACAGTCCATGGTTGTTCAAAAGCTGTGTTGTTATAATTCAACATCATATAACTGCTGTTTTTCCAAATCATTCTTTATAAACCTAGTTTTTTATATTTCTTTAAAAAAAAGATATATATGAAAGCGGCTAGCTGCATGAAGTAAAACAAATGGTGCAATATTATTGTCCCAAAGTTGTTAATCATTTCGTCTTTCATAAAGAACCACAGCATGATTATGGATTGAACACAGTCAAAGTCAAACTAATTCATTCAGTATGGTCCACACTTTGAACATCGAACAAGTTACTGTTATTTAGTTTAATAGTTTTCCCATAATTAGCAGCTTAGTTGATGAACTCTTCTTGAACTCATTTGGGTTCAGTCTCTACTTAACTGTCAATTCTATTTTGGCACCAGTCATAATGTGTCACATTTTCATCCCTAAACATCCTCTGTGACTTTCTCAGAAGCTATTAATTTATTTTGTCATGTTCAAAGTGTTCATGTCGGGGAAATGACACCACAAGACAACACAACACAACTGTCAGGCACTTCAAACATCGTAAAATGACACTTCTTAAAAATGTATTCCTTCAAACAAAACATTGTCGTGAATGTAGGCTGTGTCTGTGTTAAAGTCACGAAGGAAAAGAAAGGAGACCACCAGTTTGAAGCAGGTCATGACTCAGAGCAGTTTTTTTTTCTGTTATACAGGACCTCAGTTTACAGGCTGCCCAAAAGCAAAGACAGTGAACAGCGAATTTTAACGAGTGCTGAGACAAAAGGATTAATGCATCACAGCATGGAGCATTTCACAAGAACACAGAGAAACAAACCTTTTTCCAGAGACCATGAAGACAAATACCTTGTAGTCAATAGTAAAATACATGTAAGGTACTGTCTTATATAATATAATGTAATTTTTTTTGGAACTGGATATTGTACAAAAATAATATTACTAGTCTAATGATCTCATTTGTCATGTAGACCTCTGCTATTTCGTCTTAGCCCTTTATTATTGGTTGGACATACTCAGTTGTGAGAAGACAAATATTGTTTTTCAATTTGGTCTCCTCCTGTGGTTTGGCTGGTGCTCCAAAAGGGATTAGAGAAGAAGGCAGAGAGCCACTGGTTCATGCTGGCTGAATGAACAGCCCAGGATGGCGTGTAATGTGAACAGCCGGTATTTCTGTATGTTGTTTTTTACAACAAAGATAAAAAGATTTGTCTTTGAGTCAGCTGATACTGTTTGTGCATTTGCTTCTATAAATACTGCAGTTGCCAAGGATATTTGACGAGAGTGATGCTGTAAAACATGAAAATGCAGGATCAATAAGATAAATATTTATCCTGCAAACCAACTTTATCAAAACACCACACAGGACATACACCCCAAGCACACATTACATGACACATGCTAAAATGCCCATGTCCAACCTAAACACACAATCATGTACTCAGATTCTTTATCTCTTACTAGTGTAAGTGTTTATATGGCTGTGTCAGGACCAAATTAGTCTAATCTGTATTTCATGTCAGCCCTGGATTCATCAGTTGCAGTATCTTTTCATGAAAACACAATATGACTTTGATTTTATGGCAGAGCCTTTGATTCTTCAGCAGAAACTGACAAGGGAAGATTATGCTTTCTGACATTATTGTTGGTGTCAGTTCTCATACTTTTCCACAACATAATAAATATCATCAAATCTGATTACATCCATTCATCTGTTAATTAAGCATAAAATGGCAAATGTGTTCGAAAATGTTTTGTGTGTATGGCAGATTTAAGTATGTTTACATCTCATTTAATACTGCTGATGACAGCTTGTTTTTACAATGTTCGTCACACACGTAAAGTCACATTCTTGTAGTAGTTGTAACTTGAATTTATGTACTGCAGCAACTTGCGTTTTTAACATACTCCATGGTATCAAAATCCACATTTGAGGTAAGATTGTTATGTTGTAACAAAAAGTTTTAATTATATATATATATATATATATATATATATATATGTTTTTCTTTTACTCCAAAATTACAATTCCTGGATTCCTGGAGTGCAAACTTAACAGCTCTGTACAGCTAAATGATAGATATAGTCTCTTAAGAGTTGGGTGGTCCCACGTAGCTCTTTGCAGAGATTTTGAGTATATAGTTTAAAGGGTTCTTGAGTAGGTTTATAGGTTTTTGGGAGAGCTTGTTAGCAGGATGCATCTAACAAGCTGCAGAACATTACACTTGCAAATGATTGCAGATATAAGCTACAGGTATGATACTGACACAAGCAGATCAAGACATGAACTTTATTAATGGTGACAGTTGTGGCAGTTTGTTAAGTGAAACTTTCTGACAATTCCCCTCAATAGCCTCCACCCTAACTGCTGGTGTCAAGGCCACAACCCTGAGGTGTTCTCTTTTCACTTTTGCTTTACATATATTGATGTCTCACATTACTGCCATGTCATTGATGAGTTACTGTTGATCACTGAGGAACAATTCGTTATTAAGTAAGGCTTTATAGCATTTTAATCAAGGTGAAGTGATATAAAAGCACATGATAACGAAAATACTGAGTACTATATTTGGTAATGATGACTCCAAGGGCACATCTCATTTTATTTCTTCCATGCTTTCGTTACGGCTGAATCCTTTTCCACCATCTCTCTATTACCTTCACAGATACAGATATCAACTGGCAAGTCTTCACATGTACAGTTCCATCATTCATACGATGTGGATAAGTGACAGTTAATTCACAGTTCATTTTCTGAAGAACTGTGGGTGAGTGGCAAAGTTCACTGCATTACTGCATTCTAAAAATTTTACAGAAGCTTTACAGAAAAGCGGTTATAAAAGCTTTACCTTTTCAACCTGTTGGGGGCAAATACACTCATATTCTAGAGCTTTTAATTTACTATCATGAATCTGAAGAGGAGAGGTCACAAACTGTGGTTATGTAGGAGTAAAAACCAATCAAAGATGACTTTTTAAAGAACAGATCGTCTTTTGCTCTAATTTGACTCACTAAGTATCAGTGACCTAATGTTGTCACTTGAACATACCATCACTTTTTAATGCATAAATATTCAACCTCTATAAGGATTCTAGAGATAATATGCGCCTACAGTTCTAAAGTAGACTGTAAATTCAAAACGGGAGACTGTCATTGGGCCTATGAAAATATATATATTTTTGTGAATCCTGTCTGTTCTCTTCACAGTATGATGAACTTCTATTTCTTCTTAATTAGGTGGTGGCACAGTTTAAATTTCTGGGTTGGTTCTTATTTTAAGCCCTGAAAGGGGAGAGATGTATAAAATGGAGAATTTCTCAGTTTCTCACTGAGAACTTGAGCAAGATACTTTTTTGGACAAAATTAATTAAGTGATGAATAACTGAATCTGCAGTCAAGGAGAAGTCAGTGAGAGTCAAGTTTCTCTCTAGGTGAGTGCATGTGATGATGGGCACAGAGTCTTGTTTTTACATCGCTGAAACGTCAGATTTTCTCCTATGGACCCTGCATAAATTCCCACGGGAACCTCTGGTCTGCTTCGGTAAAAGGAAGAGAACAATCCTCTATCCTTTTTCACATTCACCGCAAACATCAGCTCATACAGTATGAGTTAAATATGTATAGGATTGCGTTTCACACGGAAACTGTAGCTTGATCAGTTAACCAGGGAAGCAGGTTTTTCCCACCCACTATTCTTTCCATTCATCCACATGTCCATGTGTCCCAAAGCAGATCCCTGAATCAGACAAAGACCCCATGACAGCTCCGTGATGCAGCAAAGTAAAGAGGTTGTTCCACATTGACATTTGACTTCCTCTAGTAGACACTTTCTAATCTGTCTATGCCCACTGTGACCCTGCAAACTCTCCTACAAACACATATTTTATTATTAATAATAACTTTAATTAAGTCAACTCTACAACAAACCAAATGGTTGTATGATAAATGCACAGGCCTATTTCCATCCGTCGGCAACTCACACAACTCATTTACAAATTGGACATATTCATTAGAATAGATTGTTTGTTTGTTTTTTGCCAACACATTTGTCAACCTCAACGGCCTTTTCACTTCTTTCCTAAAACATTGACTGTTTCAGTTGGCCTGTTTAGTACCCAGCTCCATTTACATCAATAAACAAACAGGTGACTGCAGACTCCCTGAAGGCATCATTCATCAAAGTGGCATAGCATGACAGGTAAACTCACCAGGAGGAACATGATCCAAACCACAGCACCACAATACTAACCAAACAGAAACTCAGCCTACAGCTAGAAGCCTTTTTCTGCAGATTTGATGACAAGAGAACATTCTTCATGAAATCTTAAGAAGCTTTATCAGCTGTTGCTAAAACTGATTAAGACTAATTAATATACACTTACTATTAAGCATATAATAACTATTATTAGTAAAACGGTATTTATAATGATTTATAATGAAGTAACACAGAAGCATTACAAAGTTATGTTACATTCTACTGTATCTGTCAAAAAGCAAAAATCTTGCAGCAAAAACTGGGAATAATGTAAACCCATGCTCCATTCCCATTTTTTACCATCTGTTTCTTGTGTTGGCTCAGAGATCGGGACCCCTGCAGAACTAGTGCTGTCCTCTAATATGAGAAATCAGAGGAACGCAGCTGAGCCAGTGTTTCTCACGTCAGAGCCTGTAGGAATGAGATAGGAGAAGCCAAGTCTATTCCCAGAGGCAATGTAGACCATCATTCCCCGCAGATACTGTACATAGCAGGAACCAAAAGATTTTAGATGGTGCTCTCGCCAAATCAACATTTTGTGCTACACATTATTATTGTTATTCGGTGAGAAAGTGAAATTAATACCATAGACACTGACCTATGACAGAAGTGCCCCAAAATGAAACTTGACTGTGGGCCATGGGTCTAAATTAAATGTTGCATGATATCCAATTTTATTTTGTTTACAATTCAATCAAAGATGTTGACCAAGGGACATCTTGCACTTGGCAAAATCAGGTTAGCGTACTTACTATCTGGCAATAAAAAAATTTAAATGGAATTGGAGGGTTGCATATAATATTTCCCGAAAGCCCACATTTGTGCTTTGTAAGTTTGTTTTTTGTCCAGTGTTTTTGTCTCAGAATCACATGTTTTTATAAGCTCAAGGGGGTTTATGAAAAGCATTTCTTTTGAATATGTAGGGTCTGTTTGAGCTCATAAATCTCTTTACAGCATCTCGAGTTCAGGAAGTCAAACAATTCTAAAGACAATTGAAGGTAGCCTATTTACCTCCATGAAGACGAAAGTACGTTGGGAAAAGGACATATCCATCACAGGCCAAGTTATCAGCTAGACGGAAAGGAGAGGCTTTCAGGATGTCCTTTCGTAAACAGTCAAGTTCATCACAGCCACTATACATCAGTGAAAGCTGTAAGCCAAAACAATATCAGCGTAAACCAAAACTGAACCTGTATGGGACACTTATAATCCCCGATTCATCTTATATGGTAAAAGGAAACCTGACCTTTGTTCATTGCACTGTAGTTCTACATTTAAACATTCACATCACCAAAACATCAAACTATTTTTTTTCAGTTAATGAAAAGCGATATGTTTATGTCAAATTTCAAGCTACTTGCAGAACACCTGATGAATTAGAAACCACGCCGACTATCTTTGAGAGGAAAATTGAGTGTTTTGTTATGTTTTTGTCTTTTAGGTTCATGTGTCTCATTAGGTTCAGATATCAGAAGGTTTTCTTTTGTTCAAATCGCGCCACCGCTCGGCGATAATGACACGACGCACGACTTTTGTTTTGAAAGACGCACATGAAAGCAGGAAGTGTGCAGCAGTGGCAGAGCAGCATGGCGTACTCGGCGAAGATAGGACCATCTATTTTGAGCAGCGATCTGTCGCAGCTCGGGAGGGAGTGTGAGCGAATGATGGAGTGCGGTGCTGATTATCTGCACCTTGACGTTATGGATGGGTGAGGAATAAAGTTTGCAATTCTTCATCTAAGTTTCTCCCCCAATGTTGACCTGCAATGATAGCGATCATGTGGCCCAGAGAACCAATACCGTAACTACTCAAGTCTTTTTAATAAACGTTACCAAGAACATGCAGTTATCCCACATTTTGGCACAGGAACGATGCAACACCCACGCTGTGCATCTATTTTAAGGAATGTTACGAGAAGTCATTCACATCTTGCCACTGCATTGGGACAATTATTTTATTTCCCTTTTTAAATTAGTATACAAAGTGACGTGTTGACTGGATCAGCCAAGCAAGCATTCAGACTTTTAACCCAAAATTATTGAATGAAATGTATACATGCTGCAATTTAAAATTTTCATTTAAAAATATGTCTCTTAAGTTCACCAAGGCTGCATAAAAAATACAGTATGTGTGTGAAATATTGTTACAATTAAAAAAATGATGTGTGTCCCTGTTATGCAAAGCTGAATTTTCAGCAGTCATACTCTTCAGTGTGGCGTGTTTAGAATTCATTCTAATATGCTGATTTGGTGCTCTTTTAATAAGTAATAGCAATGCTGAAAACAGTTGGGGGGTTATTGAGGGCATAATTATTTGAGGAAAACAAATTTGCAAGAACAACTTATATTTAAAAAAAATATATATGTATAAATAAATAAATAAATACATTTTTTATAAATGTTTTTACTGCTACTTTCAGTATATTTAAATCATAATCTCTTTTTTCATCTATAAATTTGCTCAAGGCATTTTGTTCCAAACATCACATTTGGACATCCTATGGTGGAATGTTTACGACAGAGTATCGGACCTGATCCATTTTTTGGTGAGTTTGGTCATAGTAAAATTGCCTCTACTCTAGTTTGTTTTATGTGAGCTGCACACAAACTGGCCCTGTTCTTCAGGACAGTTTTGTTAGTAATCCGCTAGACACCCTGGGTTCTTTCAACATGAAAGAGTCTCAGTCTCTTTATGTATTCCCAAATAAACATTGCGTCTAGGATAAACCAGATAAGCAGAACATTGCAGTGTTTGCTTTTTGTAGATTTGAGGGCTTTGCTTAACCTTTGCCTTTTTACAGACATGCATATGATGGTTTCCAGGCCAGAGCAATGGGTGAAGCCCATGGCAGCAGCAGGAGCCAATCAGTACACTTTCCATCTAGAAGCCACGACCAACCCTGGTAACCTAATCAAGGAAATCAGGGAGAGCGGCATGAAGGTCTGTACAGAACAGCCAAATCTCTGTATATATAATGATTCATTTGCATTAAGCACATAAAATGTAGAGAAAGCATATCATATAAAAATGTAAATTAAGTGATTTTATTTTTAAGCATATTTGTGTTAATATTACAGTCATATTATGTTTTGTGGCTTTTACTGCTATGATCTTATGGTGCCCTCTGCTGACTAATATTTTTTTCCTAAAGCATTATAAGTTGCATGCATTCAATTAAGGCTAATTTAATTTGGGTAGAACAGAAATAAATTAGCTGGTTTAAAGGAGGTGTCAGCAAGCTCTATAATATTTGTGATTCTAGAATTGAACTTATATAGTATTTTAATTGTAGCAACAGCCTTATGCATGTTTTTGATGCAGGTTGGTCTTGCCATTAAACCTGGAACAACGGTTGAGAAATTGGCACCATGGGCTGGGCAGATTGATATGGCCCTTGTCATGACTGTAGAGCCTGGCTTTGGTGGTCAGAAGTTCATGGAAGATATGATGCCAAAGGTAAACAAGTGTACGATCTATTAGTTTCATTTAGATTCCTCAGACAATACACTAAAGCTGCGTATCTCCACAGGTGAGCTGGCTCAGGAGTCAGTTCCCTTCTCTGGACATTGAAGTGGACGGAGGAGTCGGTCCAGACAGCATCCACAGATGTGCTGAGGTATAGCTGCCCTTAACTGCACACATATTCATTTGTGTGAATAGAAAATGGAAGAGATTATTTGAAGAAGTGCTTAACTCATCTTTATTCTTTACTACAATCTTTATTTTTAGGCTGGAGCCAACATGATAGTATCGGGCAGTGCTGTGGTGAGCAGTGAAGATCCTCGTTCAGTAATCGCCCTCCTCAAAAACGTTGTTATTGAAGCGATCCAGAAACGTTCTTTGGACCGCTGAGCATTTTGAGTGTTCACTTCATATCTCTTTTCACCCAGCACTAAATGTCTTTCCTACAGATTCTAAGAGTCTGTTTTATTGTACACATTTGTTATTGAATGCTCAGAGGTGCTAGTGAACGGGCATGGATGTGCTGAAGGTGCGTTTGCACATCTACAGACTTTAAGAACTGCCTTGGCCAAGACTCTTGTTTGGATTCATCTGGAGTTTTCAAATGCATATGGACTTTAGAGAACTTCAAGCAGATAGACCAGACAGATTCAATCTACATCTGACCATTCCCCTCTTAATTAATCTTGTTAGGTTTGATTAATAACATTTATTGTTTTTCATAGTACCAGTAACCGTGAAAACAAATTGAGAAAGCTGCTGCTTATAACTACTTCCAACATTTCAGTGTTATCAAGTTTCTTGGTTAAAGAATGACATTGGAATTAAACTGCATATACTCTTCATACTGTACTACTCATTTGCTGCAGACCATGATTGTTTAAGTAAATTGTTTTTTCCCCCAACATTTCAGCAGCCTGTGTTTCAACCTTTCCGTGCATGCTATCTCATTTTGTGCAATTATCATTCAGATCCGCTTCCATTTAATCAACTACATAAAAAAAGAAATAAAATAAAAACTAATTCAAAGAGGTATTGAAATAAGCTCTCGCAGAACAAATGCAGATCAGTTTATGCAATTTATAATTATCTTTGAGTTGTCAGTCCACAGCCAGGACCTCAGGATAGCAGAACCTGTGCCTTCCAAAATACGACCCTTCACCTTTTTTTGCCATTCTTCTGCCAAATCTCCCAACAGGTCGTATTCCCCTGCCTTTATACCACACTGCATCAATGTTCGGATCTACAGAAAAAGAATGGTATGAATATTAAGTATTGTTATATTTTGTAGTCATAATTGGTATGTGTGTTAAATTTTACATTCTGTTTTTTTTTTTAGTAAAATTGTACCTCTTATCTCCATTGATCGTAATGGTAGATCATCATGAGGTTTAGGCTGTGTAAAACATGCTAACAGCATAAGAATACAGAGCAAAGCACACAGATTTACAGCCATGCCTTAGTGTCTGTCCCTAGACAGAGAGAAATGTCACCTGTAAGAAAGAATGAATGGCAAATTGGAGCATATTCATTAGTCTTTAGAAATGCTTTCCACTTGCCACTTGTTTAGATGTTTACATTTATTCCAATCATAAAAAAACATTATTTTTTGTTTAATGCTAATTTGAGGTGGCTACATTTTCTCATGTATATACTGTAATTTAACAGCATTTGAGTTAAAGTCCACATTTAGTAAATTACAATATATTAAAACTTACAGGATGTTGTAAGATGTTCACCTCTTGGAATCTTATTCTGTGATCCTCAGCTGTCAATTAAAATGATCCTTGAGTGCAGAGGAAACAGAAATGTGTCTTCAAGGTAGCAGCTTTTTCAGAGGATTTGTAGTCTTACAGTCTTGTCATAGCTGTGAGTACAAAACAACTTCTGAGCATCTTTCTTGAGTCGTTCTCAGAGGCTGAGTATATTCTCATCTGGATTTACTGATAGTCTGACCCCGGCAATTTATACCCCCTCTGGGGGAGGGTGAAGACTGCACAGCTTACATGGACTCAAAAACATTACACTAATTAACACTGTGTCACAATTTGGATAGAGAGTACAAGTTGAACCAGGAATTTGTGGAAATTGAGCTTTGACAATTTATCAATGCTGACTTATTCATTAATGCATCACTGACATTAAAGAAAAGGTGAAAAAATTGTGAAGTATAAGATATTTATTTAGCAGAACAAAAACAAACACACAATATGAAAAATATATCAGATACAATATTTCATTAAAATGTACCGAAGAAACTACATAGAAATCTAAATTAGGATATTAAATACTATTTTATTCATATAAATGTCGAGCTTTTATCAAAACAACAACAGTTAATAAGTGTAATGCAGACAAACCATTTCTATTGTGTGCATGATTCTAAGAAACAACACATGCTACAGGGTGAGCGTTTTATTTTTCAGAATAATTTGACACTCATCTACTAAAAAATGATGTTAATTATATATTATTAAGCTGGGAATCCCATAAGCCCTTGCAGCTGATTTTATTAACATATGAAGTATGCTTATGTCAGTCTGTCAATGTTCTGTGAGTTTGTATACCATCATGGCTTTCAAAAAATATGTGAAAGAGTGCTAGTATTCTGAAGTTGCTTCACAAGACAAGCTTCCGTAGAGATCTTGCTTCATCGCTGCCTCCTTCAGAGAAAACAAAGAGAACAATATTATAAACAGCTTTTGGTTACTTCCTGAAAAAGTAACATGTTAAGCAATTCAATTTCATTACAGCTCCCACTGAAGATTTTCCATAAGCCCTTTCATGATCAAAGGATGTGGGTAGTCAATTTGTTCAAGAAGCTGAGCAAGGGATCTGATTGCTATCAGTTTAATGCGTTAAAATTACTGTGGACTGTGAAATAAAACAAGGTTTTAGTGGTTTAGAAATGATTTTATTCCTTATACCAGACAAACTGCTGTTTGTGAAATGTTTTGCTTAAAATAATACTGGTTTGATATTTTGTTAAATAATTGTCATTTTTACTAAATAGTGTGGCAAAAGAAGATGTACTCTTTGCTTTTAACACAAATATGATTAAGTTAAATAAGTATAAATTACAGATCATGTTAATGTACTACAGTATAAAGCTGTACACTTACTTGTTGGAAATTCATGCAATGTCTTTGAAGGCTGAGGAGTCTGAATGAAAAAGGAGGACAGAAACTAAATTTAGCTTATTTCTGAACTTGCCACAGAGAGATGTTTTAAACACAATGGAATTTAGCTTAAAATGTACCAAGGATAGAAATTTGTTTGAGTAACCGCTCCTATACAGCCAGTTTTCTGGAAAACTAAACAGGAATAAATGTGATTGCTATATACCCGTCTGCGGGACGTGTCCACCGTCATCCCTGCAGCACTCAAAGCAGCGATTCTTTTCTGAATGTCTGTAACCTTTACACAAAAAGAGCAACGATTATCAAACAGTTATGGCAAGATATGGAGATTTATGACTTTGTTGGAAGACTGAAAGTTGAGTAAATTAGATTTGCTTTAGACAATTTTGGTATACCCCACTTTGAGTGCTCTGGACACTGGCCACTGCCATTGCAACTTTACCCTCCAGTTGCAACAGCTCACAGCTGGTTGTGTTGCTAAACTCAAAGGACCTTACCCTCTTCTGCTTTTTTAAGGATTTAGGTACATTTGGCTTTTCTTTCTGAAGTATACAATTTGAAAGAATAGAAGAGTTTGTTTAAACCAAGCAATTGTTAAACAATTTGAAGAAATGTGAATAAATATTCACACTTTATGTTTAGCAGTACTTTTAGTGTTATTGCTGACTGTTTCTATATTCTTACCCACTCAACCTCAATAGGCCACTCATGTCTGACATTCCCAAGTACAGACGAAGCTCCTCTCATAGCCAGAGCATGATAAACTGCCCCTTTCTTTGGAGAGTCCTCTGAAGGTTTTATTGCATCCTCTTCATCAGATGAGCCTTTGTCACTGATTTTCCCAGTAAGTTCATCAAGCTTTTTCCTGAGTTCAAGCTCCTCTAAATCAGCTGGAGACAGATCCTCCTCTTTATGCTCAACCTAAAGGGAGAGCAGAAGAACAGATATGGTACAGTACCATCCAAAAGTTTGGGGTCTCTAAGATGTGTTTTCTTTGTTTGTTTGTTTCATAAAGAAAAAGAAAAAAAGTTCAGCAAAGATGCATTTAATTAATCAAACGGTAAAGACATACACATTGTGACATAAACATTCTATTTCAAAGAAAGTCTGTTCTTTTCAACTTTTTTCTGTTGAATCCTAAGATTTTAAACATTTCTATTGAATCCTGAAAAAAAAGGGACACAAATTTTAACATTGATAACAAAATCATATTTCTGTAACAACCAAACTGACATACTATAATAATTTTTGATGGGTCATAAGACACTGAATACAATTTCACAACAATTCAGTTTTTACTGTATTTTTTTTAAATCAAATAAATGCAGTCTTGGCGAGAATAAGACACTTCTTTCAAACAGAACAAAAACACACAGACCCCAAACTATACATTTAAAGCATTTTATTTAAAAACCTAAAATAATAACCAGCTGCTGGTACAGATTTACTTCAAACTTACTTGTTCTGCTGATCCCCCAATTACCGGCAAGATGAGTTTCTGCTCCAAACGGCTCAGCAGAGTCTCGATTGCTGACATACGCTTGTTGAGCTCAATAATCTAGTATCAGAGTGAACTTTTAAAGGATGCTATGAAGTGCAGTTTTATCACTTTTACAAGTCATAGTTTCCACAGATTTCGTCATGACTTTTTGACTTTACCTGTGGAGGAACCTCATCTGGTGAGTGCTCCCTGTGTGGGGCAGGACTGAATATGATGTGCATCTCAGATTCATCGTCATCTTCTGAGTCTTCCAGACTGTAAGAAGGCTCACGGTGGAAGTGATAGTTAGAGCTGCCAGCTGATGAGATGCTCATCTTAGAGAGGGAACGAGATTTTGTCATCCTCTGTTCTAGATGTGGTGTGCAGTCATCTACAGAGTGCAAACAAAACACTGACTAAAATTAAGTAAAGAAGAGTTTATCCAAAGTCTATCCAAATAGCCTAGAATGGATTTTGTCATGTCAGGAACTTTTTGATTACTGAATGTTATTATTTTGTAGTGTTTTTAACAGTGATTATTGTGTTTATAGTGTATTAGATTTAAAATTCCCAGCACAAGGTGGCCTAAATCTTGCTGACAGTAGGAAAAAACATGGGATGGCCTGAAGGGGAAACCCCAAACCTCTACAGAGCCTTGGAAAAAAAAGAAATCTTTAGAAATCTGTAAGGGAAATTGAAGTAGACAGCATATCTTACCAAAATGGAAAGGTTTGTCCAGACTTCTTTGGCTGATTTGCAACATCTCCTTCATCTCATCACCTCTACCATGAGTTCCATTCTCCAGGATCTCCTTAAGGGTTGTGGACCGGTCGTCTTCAGTTACTGAATCCTTACTCTGGGTAACTTTCTCTTGGCTACTTGAATACTTTAAAAAGGAATAAAATAAATAAATAAATAAACAACAACACATAAATTTCACATATTGCATGTGCTTAAAACGTTCAGAATACTTTAATTAAAATAAATTATTGTCTAGTATACCAATTATGAAAACAAAAGGAAACAATTATGAAAACAAAAGGAAACAATCCCTGATGGGACAGCATGGCATGGCTAATTTTGTAATGATTTGCTTCAGTCTTATCACTGTTAGCAGTCAGACAATGCTCAGTGGGAGCACTTTGCATAATTTGTTTATCACACTGGGTAAATAAATCCTACATTTTTCAAACCATTGCAAACCGTGTATTCTTTATTAACGATCGAATGCATTTGTCCTTACTATATAAAATTCAAAGCAGCTGGCCATTGCCATTGAAGAAACTTTTTAGGGTAATGTTTCTTTGCATGCCTTGTATGTTTGACATATGAAATGTGCTTTATATCTCACATCAGATGTGTAACAACATAAACATACAAACCAGAAGTATGGGAGGTCGAGAAAAAGCAGGGTTCTCTACACCTAGATTAAAATCAAGAGGATCAACAGGGAGTAGCCGTCTGCCTTTTCTCATCTTAAAGGAGAAAGAAAATGGTTATTTTTAATTCTCTAGAACCGAAATATCAAAAAAGTAACGTTTTATCCAATACCTATCCGTCTATCTATCTATCTATCTATCTATCTATCTATCTATCTATCTATCTATAATAACTTTAAATAAAGGTAGCTGACCTATAAAAGCTCATAATTGTTCACAATAACAAATAAATGTAAAGTAAAATATATTTAAAGGAAAATAAAATACAGGAAGGAGACAAACATTTGTTTTAAAATGTAAATCAAATTTAAAGTAAATGTGATAATGCAGAGTCAATTCATGACCTAGTCCTGTTCTCCATTCTCTTTCCTGTCTACTCTGATGCCCATAAAACTAAACAAGAAGATTGAGTCACGTTTAAACAAGGATTGAACATAGCCTACAAGCTGGTATTCTGTCTAAAATTATAGTCTGTTTTCATGTGGTCTCCAAAACCACCTCCAGGTGGCAATGTGAAGAATCAAAATTCTACAATAAGAACAAAGGAGAATCCAGTCCTAACTGGGGTGCTCAAATTAAATTTGAGCAGCAGAGGGCGATCACACACTGTTGTTAAATTGAAAGAACCGCTAACCAGCTGATGCCTCTAGTTTTCTTTTTAAGCTAATAACATCAGTTTCTGGCATTTTAAGGGATGGTTCATTACCAGGCTGAAGTGGCGTCTGTCGACCCGATCAGACTGCTCATCTTCCTGGCTGTACAGAGATCCAGCTGTGAGAATGTCAAGAGTTACAAACATGAATCTTTGATCTCAGGCAAGACACACTATAATGATTACTGAGTCAAAAATAATTTATATAATATAAATTCAAAATGATGTGCACTCTCTCACAGGTCCAAATGTAGAAGCTAACATAGATGAGATTTAGCTACAACATTTGTAAAGCATAATTTTAGAATGGGTTAAAATGATAAGTTGATAAAACTTTTTTTTTTTTTTGCCCTATGACCTCATTTTAAAGCAAAAATACAGTTTATAGTAAGACAGCGTAACACAACAGTATTGTTTACTGCTATTATTTGAAAATTTAAAACGTATGATTTTTAGTTTTATTGTATTTTTATATTTCAAAATGTAACATATTTCTTTTTGGTAAGGAAAATGGCACATTTAATGAAAAATGATACTTTTTATAGTTCAGTTGTTTTCAATGCTATGTTAGATGTTTGTCTTCCACAGACATTTTGTTCTTCATGTTCCTTGCTTTATTAAATGAAAGATGTGAGAGCAGATGGCTGCTGTATTGTTTGGACAGATGAAACGTTCACTGATTACTTTAGATTCTTGCATGACATCAGCATTCAAAATGTCTATATCACAAAGGAACAGAATGTTTTTTTTTTTTTTCACTTACTGTGAACTTCAGGCATGCTGTGCGTGTCATCGTCTCGAGGCTCTGTGTAATGGAAATGGGGGGTTAGGGAGGAACAGTGACATATGAAAAGTTAAACAAAGAAGACAAGAGACAGAAAGTAAGCTGTGATTGGTTACAGGAGGCAACCGCTGTTGAAAGCAATAGTAGAACAATTAAACAGTGGCTTCAACTTAAACTAATGCCATATTTCAATGACTTTTAGTTACATTGGTGATTTTCCAATTTCAATTCCAACTATGTTAGTATTTTTTTTACATTTATTTGTTTTGTGATAAATAACATGCACATTATTAAAACGTTTTTCTTTTTTTCTTTTGCAATTTTTTTTGTTCCAGAACATCATCAATCTCAGATGACCCAAACAACAATTTTCTTCAGTGACCTCTGTATTTAGGACAGACAGAGCTTGAAAATTGGATAATAGAGAAGGACTCCGGTCCAAACACAGAGAGAAATAAGACATGTGACTGCTTAAAGGAGTAAATCACATGGATGATTCAGCCCAGCCAGTTTTCTCTCTCCCTCACTCCCTCTGGATCCCTCACTAAATCCTTCAAAAAAATGAGGGCCTCTCTTCTCTAAGCTCTGCCTTCAGTGTTCCTGCTGTAATTCATCTGTGAGACATTGGTTAAAAATAGTTTTATATTAACTGATGACACAGTAGGAATCACATCTCATTTCTTAATAACTTTCTAAATGGATAAAATTCCTGTTAGAATAGTATAGATTTTTTTTTAAATTTTCCTATTAATTTATGTAATAGTTTTGCAAAACTGTTAGTTTTGTATTTTTATTTCATTCAGTTTAACCATAACAAATGTATACTTATGATATTTTTTGTTCCTTAGACTTATCTAAACATAATGATCAAAAGTTCTCAAAGTTCTATTTTTAGGGGTAGATTGGCAAGGATTCCAGTCTAAGTCCTTAATTTTTGTTTACATCTGTGGTATGATTAACTCTTGCTCAATTAAACAGGCGTTTGAAGTCTACCTCTGAGGTCAGTTTGAGAGCTTGCACGGTCACTGTTCAGCCTCTTGAAAAGTGAATTCATGACCTTTGCACTCCCAAAACGCTTGAAGCGAGAGCGTACATTCTCATGGAACCATTCTAGAGTGCCAATCTTGAGGACTCTATAGGAGCAAAGACAAAAACAAGAACAACAATGTTATTATTCAGCCAATCCAAACTAATCTCATGAGAAAAGTAGGATCTGTTTATATGCAGGAAATGACCTTTGTTTAAGGTTGTGATTTGATTAAATGCACGCAGAACTGGTGAAGATGAATCATCAATGCAAAGCCCTGGAATAATGGCCCAAGTAAAACAGTCTCAAAATTGGGCCTTATTTATGAAACATAAGCCAAACTGTTTAGAAACCGTTCTTACATAGATTGTCCCATTAAATTAAATTTGACAGTTTAAAAAAATGGCCTTTTCCGTACTTACACAGAAATTTGTTCTGTACGTGTTTTATTTACTTCCTCTGTATGTTGCTTTACTGACATGTGTCATGTATAGATATAGGCTAAATCCCATTCACATGTCTGCCAGGTACTCACCTGGCCATGTGACATGGATCACAAACCCAACCACGGTCCTTTTTGTTAAAATGGCTGCAGGACTTGCAGACATGTAGCTTGCAGTCTAGACACTGGCGCTTGCTGTTGACAAGGAATTTGAAGGGCTGCAGACAGCGGATGCAGAGAGAATCACTGAGTTTAGGCTGATATTCCAGCAGCTCTCTTTTGGTGTCCTCTTTCATTATTTTGGTCTTGAGTTCCCTGCATGAATAATAAAATATTATTTGTAATGTGTAAAACAAGAGTTGTGGAAATCACCGGATATTCTGCCATGATTCCAGTTCAAAGCAAACTTATAGGTTCCATTTGAAGTGCATTTAAGTGTGCCAGACGTACTTTAAATCGTATTAATTTAGCGCAAATCTCTGAATGGATGTTCCGAAGTAAAGTAAACTTTAACATATTTTCCCTGTTCAGAAGTAGTGAGCAATGAACACTGTGCGGGGACCATGTAGATCAGAACACAGTTTATGCACAGAGCTCTCTTCTAACGAGCTCATTTTTAGAATCAGGTGCGTTAACAAAGAGATACATGCAAAATATGCAGTGTGGTTTGGGTTTATTTTAATAACACTGCCCAAATGTTTAAGAAAGAAGGCGGAACTATTAGTCTCTCTGTAGTGTTGCTGCCAGTGCCATGTTCTGGAGACTTCCAAACACGAGGTTTGAGCAGTGTAGCCTGAAGCTTTTTGTTTGTCTTTTCTCCCACCACAAATGGAGATAAAGTGTTATGTTTACGAGGCACTGTGCAAAGCAATGTGTAAAAAGACAGTACTAGTCATGATAGCCAGTAATTATGTCCCTACTAGATGCAACAAATGCCTCATTTGTAATGTGTTTCACTGTTTTTGTGTCATAGTGCCGGGACACGGCATCACGTTATGGTAAGGGGCATAACATTTGTCAAGTGCTTGAGGTATTCGGCCAAATCACACTGCACAAGATTTTAGCCTGATTTTTCACTTGTTGACAGGTTTTGCGAAATTGCATAAAAATGCCTGAAATCAGAGACAAAACGGTGCTCATTCACGCGAGTGAGAATGATGAAAATAATTGGTTTGCTAAATCTCTGGAGATGTCGGCGAAAATCAAAAAATCCTGCTATGTGAAATGAGTTCTGACTAAAACATACATCAGTGATGACCGACAGCCAATGAGACAGCAAGATACAAGGCAGCAGCAGGAAGTTTGGGCAGGACATTTATTTTTATAAAACGCTTTGCCGTGTAACAACGTGCTTACATTTTTTTATTAGAATATATAGAACAGGCTAAACAAAGATGAAGAAGTTAAGGTTTTTCATGTAAATAAAATTCTTAAAAGATTTCTTGCATTTTTCTGAATTTGAGGGCTTTTATAGACTAAAAGATAAATAAATAAATAAATAAAATGCACAAAACGTTAGTTTGACCTTCTAATTAGATAGCAGAAGGATGTTGTTAACTATATTTGTTAATTATTTTGTGTTCAGGGAAGACTCTTGAGTTATTTCCTTATCATGTTTCCTCATCAAATGCTACCCCAAATAGCTGTGGGCAGTATGAAAACAACAATCAAATCCATACAACATGAAAGGAAAATGTTCAAATCTATTTTTACATTTTAATTAATATACAATGACGAATGACCGTTACATTCAATGTAGTATTTTTGTGTGATATTGACAGCTGGTTTAGATATAATATTATTCATATTTTTGTTACTTTCTGACACTTTTTTTTTTCTTTTTTTTTTGGATGAAAGGTAGCCTATGCTGTAGTCTTACTACAAAGTTAAAAAACACGTGATGAAAGTTTGCACCGAATAATGAAAGAAATGTATTCATTTGAACAACTTATTTACAATAATTGATCCAGTCTGATGGCTAAAATCTGATCAAATTCCTTTTCAAACAAGTGCGCCCAGACTGTTTTAGATCATCAGCACAAGTCAGCAGAGGAAATTACTCCATATTCTGTTCCATGGTCTTCCTTCTTTTTTCAAAAACCTCCATTCTTAATGTGCCAATTTCTCAAGCTTTATGGCTCAAGTGATGGCCTTCTAGCACAATGACCCCTCTGTGTCACAGCTGTGTAGCATTTAAAACGGGATATATAAGTAATTTCTACTAAATCTGCTCTTCTAATAAAAAAATAAAAACTGCTAAGAGCTTCCTCCACATGTTGAACGGTTGTGTGCCTGTGGCTCTTTCAACTTTTATTTGGCAAAGCTTGAAAGCACTTCAGCAAAAGTCCAAGTGTGACTGAAATATCTCACATTACAGAATAATCAGTTCATAAAGCATGCACACATTTACAGAGGATTAAGTAAAAAATCTCTTACAAATTAAAAATATAAAAATGTGTAAGTAATATTTTCTCATATTTCACCTATATACCTAACAATGCAGATTTTTTTTAATGTGAATTTGATCTGATTAATGCGTAGTGTTTTAACATGAACAGTAGTGGACTACATAATATTTCTCATTATTATTAAAATGTGAATTGTTTTAAGATAGTTCATTTGGCTTACTTGCAGACCACCTGCTCACAATAGCACTTTGTTGTCTCTCTCTGTTAACATTTCTATGAGGTTCTGTCTGCAATGCACAACATCACATTACCACATCATATTTCCAAGAACATCTTTTTTTATCATCATCATCACAAATCCTCACCACATTACAACAAAATCTCCAGAGGACTATTTTGATCTAGCCTCCTTCCAACTGTGAGAGAATTGAGAGAAAAATGTCAGTCATGTGATGTTATTCAAGATTCTGAGACAAATCCTATTACCTCCATTAAAATGACTGGAATTTAGACATACATGAGCTCAGCCTGTTGATAAAGAGTCTGAGGAGCCAAAGCATAAAATATTCTGGTGAGGCAAACAAAAAAATATCTGGTGGGACCTTAAATTAGGGTACACAAAGATACTAACTTCCATCATTTCTCATTTTGTATTTGTTTGCTAACTTTCAATTGTATCTAAAAACCTTAAAGAAATAACTTAAAATAGACAATACAATAAACAATTTAAAATATAGACTCATCCAACATGAAAGACAGCACAGAAAAAGACATCAGCCCCCTTTTTTACTTGCACTTTTCTTCAGCGCTGCATGCAAAGCTAGTACTTGGACATGTAGGTGGCGTGAACAAGTAGTACCACATGTCTGTAAGCATGACTATGGGCCACATCCATGACCTTAATGGATTAAAGAAAGCGGATGGTTATGGTCCAGAGAGTACGCACACAAGATATTGTGTGATGATTATATAACCACAATGTACTTCATTCACAAGACCTTTCTTAGCTTGCTGAGTCATTAAGCCATTCTTTCAAATGGATAAATAAAACAAATTGGCAATTAACTTCATTTACAGTAAGTGAAAGTCCTTCTCTGTTCTTAGCATAAGCAATTTACCTAGACATGCTTTTTGGTGATTTAAAGATTATTTTAAAAAACTTATCTGTATACTTAAATAAATTCTCTTTAGAAAGGTTGAAAAGTTATCCACTGTAAATGATTTCAGATTTATGATGGGTTCACATTAGGCTAAGTGCCATGGAACTGCTCCTGATATCCATCTATTTTCGAGCAGTATAAATTAATGACTGACATTCCACAGATTCTAATCAAAAGATAAATCCCAGATGTACAGACGACGGAAGACCTCTATGGTTTACCAGATCGACAGTATGAGTAAGCAATAGTTCAGATGAGGATGATAATAATCAGACAGAACCATCAAGAAATCAGTGATCAGTCCTTTTCTACGAGATGGCGGAAAGTAATTTTTTTAGGTTGCC
This sequence comes from Enteromius treurensis, assembly GCA_032275025.1. NCBI lineage: Eukaryota > Metazoa > Chordata > Actinopteri > Cypriniformes > Cyprinidae > Enteromius > Enteromius treurensis. The sequence continues at coordinate 10,347,122 of JAUCMU010000151.1, forward strand.
ATTTTGGAACATGTTCTGACATTTAATGTCATAAAAATGTGATCAAGAGTGTCTTACCCCAGTCTATTCTCTTCTTTCTTTCGCAGGTGGAAATCTCTTTGGATCACATGCCAGACGTGCTTGGCTTCATCATCTGTCAACCTGGAAAGATCCAAACTCTTCCCATAACTGTTGATGGGCATCATCTTAAATCTCATCCAGTAGAATTAGGAAGCCTTTAAAAACAAATCACAGAGGAACATTGTTACCAAACGTGTGGAGTTAAGAGACAGAACCTTAGCCACATTTATTGCAAGCTTGCATCCAGCTTGAAGTATTTCACTGGTCGAATACTTCATTAAAGTATATTTTCATTTAAAAAAATTGCCACTTCAAAGGTTTAATATAAAATGTTAATATTGCATTTTCCATTCTTTTAGAAGACTGGCATCCATTAGACTGAATCTGCTTATTAAAACTTAAAAAAGCAACATTTAAAAAATGTGATACTATATATGTTTTTAGCATCTTATTCTCTTCATGGGGCCCACTTATGTTAGTGCATTTTTTTTTTTACTGCTTTACCTTTAAGACAATGCAAATTGTGGGTTATTAAAAATTGTCTACCACTGCCTATTTGCAGATAAAGGGATGTTTTCTCCAAAAGGAAAACAACATCAGTTTATTTAACGGTATAAACACATCAGCCAGTTAGAATCAGTAATTTAATTTGTCTTTTAAACACTTGAATAGTCATGCCATGTGACTAGCTGTTAATGAGCTGCTAAAATGGTTTTTAGCTCTTATTTAAGTTCCTTTGGTCAAATTCCATGACATCATTATCTGCAAAATATGTCTATCTTCCCCTGCTGAATTATAAACACACAGTTATACAGTGTTTATTAAAATATTAACTTTTAACTTTTTAACTGGAAAAAGACAACTAATCAGCAGTGCTTTTACAAGTTACAGTATACCGTTTTAAGGTTCTTTGCCTTTCCACTATATTAAATGATATTAAAACCACAAGACGTTTTTCCACCTAATGCCATTTGCTTAAGGAAAGGGTTGGGGTTGTTGACATTTTGCATAGCCTACAAAGTTTTAAACACACAAAATGTGGAATAAATGTATTATTATCCACACACTGCAGAATAATATTTCTTATTTTACATTTGAACAGAGTAAAATTACTTCAGAGACTTTTGTTAGAAATTATTAAAATCATTTCAAAGGTGCTGTAAATGAATTTTGTAATTAAAATTAGTATTTGTTCATTTATCGGAATTGGTTCATATCATCCATTCTGCTCAACCTCGCCGCTTAAGCTCTTATTTTGCTGTCCCTTAAGGTAACGTAAAACTACTGGATTGTTCAGCAATAAAAAGTATCTCTGCAGCCCTCTAGGCATATTACTTCATTCATATGTAACAGAAGACTAACTGATGCACAGCGCTGGCAAGCATTGCTTCAAGAAAGAGGGATTTAAGGATTTAGAGGAATGTTGCAAAATCATACAAATTACAAAAAGTTCAATGATTTCACACCTAAAAAGTAGACACTGACTCTCCTCTTAGGTTTTGACATTATATAGTCTAATAACAAGTATGTAGTAAAAAATGTTTACCTGGACTTGATTCAGCAGCCTGTGGTATTCCACTGGGATTTCAGCTGACTAATTTCAGACAACTGCTGTGTTTATCACATGTCCAATTAACTGAGGGTTGGGAAGGGCCACTGACATATTTAAACCCCACCTCAGAGTTCTCTTTGAAACAACATCTGATTTAATCTTGTAAATTAGCTGCAGGAAAAGCTGGACAATACACAGAACTTAATTACAGCTTAATTCAACATAATGGTCACAGTTTTTTTTAAACTGGGTGGCAAGTTGGTTTGAATAGCATACTTCAAATTGTATATTTGCATCATATTATCTGCCTGCATTTCAAGCTCATTTCAGGTAGTCCAGTTGGTTTAGCTTATTTAGATTTATCATTAAAACAATGATTAGGATTACATTTCACTGATACGCCCCTCCTTAGTGTATTTTATAGCCAAATGTAGTGTTACTTTTCCTCTTTGAGTCTTGATAACACATTTTATTATGAACAAACGTCTTTTTTCATGATATTTATATTCAGCTCATTTTCAGAAGTTCATACAACTATTCCTTTTAGAAACCCCTCAGTAGTTGTTCAAATTCAATGGTGCATCCATTTTAATTGATTTTCTACCAAATAAGTGATTACATTGTTGCTATTCAAAGCAAGTTGGAAAAGTTATTGCATTTGCCTGACCAATGAGGGAAAAGCACCTACCACATGACTTTATTACAACCGGGAAAAAAACATTCATTCTAGGCTGGTGACTCAGATTATGTTTGTCCAAGTTAGATTCTTTAGCATTGCATGTAAAATGTTTCAACCGTTTGCATTTTCTTAATACAGGGACATCTGTTCATGACTTTGGGAAAATGACAAACCAAGGTACAGCTATGTTCAGAAAGATATTGAATATCTCCTACATGCAAGTTTCTAAAGAGCCTCACATGCTGAAGCTTGGTTTGTTTCTCTGTTGTAAGAAAACAGTGGAAGTGCATACTTTCATCTGGTCAAGAGGTTTAATAAAAGGTTTCAAACTCTTGAAAAAGGTTTATGTAATCTAACATGTACGGTGAAAGTACTGTTAAATCATACTATTTCTTTGTAGCAGGTAAAGTAAATGAAAATAAATACATAGGAAAACCCAGCCACAGTACATGCTGTGCCAAGGCAGCCCAAATTAAAAATAAAATACTGAAGAGGGAGTTAACAAGAACAGCTCCCTCTGCCGTCAAAAAAGGAAATAATCTCTAATGGATTATGAAATGGTTAAACTTTATTTTGAAAGTATAAGTAACTTTTGCAATTACATGTCCACTAATTTTCATTAATTTGCAACTACATGTCTACTAACTCACAGAGTAAACAGGATAGGTTTAAGGTTAGAAGAATAAATTGACATGTGCTTGTAAAGTTTCTGACAGTCAGTATGTAATATTTTGTGGACTCATTAAAATAAAGTGTTAGAAGAAATTAAGCAGGCAGTCTAAAAATACTCAAATGACTGCTATAGTTGCAAAGTTACTTACTGTTAGTAGAATGTCTAAAGTGGACCATTAAAATGAAATACCACCTTTATTTTTGGTAGATGGCATTTTTAGTTTTTCTGCAAAGTACAATGAGTTTTTGAGGGGTATAGTCTCTACAATAGGTTGTACTGTCTATAGGCTGCATCTAATTTTCACAACCTATCATTTCCGGAGTTGCGTTCCCACCAGAATTTTATTTTTTTATTTTTATTTTTTTACAAAAGGTGTTTGATCCATTTAAACAATTGTTTGTAAATCCCTCTTTGCATTGTTTTGGTTCAATTAAACATGCAATTAAACTATCAATCTATTCTATCTATTCAGCTAACTCTCTGCTATACATCATTAGGCCTCCCTCTACTCAAATGTTTAACCTTTTAACATAACAACACATCCTTGGATAATTTTTACTTTTACTGCCTTTAAGAAACAGTCTTGCATCAGTTTAATTAACTGTGCTCCAGTATGTTCATAACAGAAATTTTTATGTTTTTGGTTTGCTTGGCACAGACAAGAAAGGAATGCCTATCAGTTTTAGACAAAACACAAGGAAATGGCAACATTCCTTACTATACCATATGAAATGGTGTGATTTTATTTTAGAACACATTTGCTGGTGGGAGAAGGTGTTTGTGCGTCTCGGAATTAAAACCGGAATTAGCTAAACTCTAAATGTTCACAGTGTTTTTTTTATAATAGTGTTCTCATTAAAGTGTTATGCATATGACAGTCCCAGTCATAGTTATTACTATTCTGCATTGTTTGTCCTGCTATGTCGAAGCATCGAATCATCTACTATTCAAGGTCACCCCTAGAAATCAGTTAATAGGATCATTATTGTGTGTCATTAGTGACTACCATGTTTCTGGCATGTCATATAATTTGCAACAATTCTTTTAACCCTTTGCATTGCAAAGCTTTTTTCCTTGTATGAATTGGACACCACAGTCCTGAGCTTATCCCTATTAAAAGTCTTTAGGACGTGCTGGAAACAACTTTATAGAGTGGTTCACCTCTCCCATTGTCATCACAAGATCTCAGTCAAAAGTTAATGCAACTCTTGATGGAAATAAATGTTGTGATGTTGCATGACATTATTAAAACATTTCAACAACGAATGCACAATATGATTGAAGCTAAAAAGAGTTAAATTAAATATTAAAGTTTTTTTTTGTTTGTTTTTTGGAACAGGCAGTGGCTGCAAAAAAAAATCTTTAATTTCTCACAGATTGTGCTTGGTGAATTTTGGCATAGTCATCCTGGGAAATGGACATGGAAATGTTTTCCAAGCCACAATGCAAATATACAACATGCATGTAACATATTAATTATACTGGAGTAATGATTCATTCTTACATTCTTACATTTAATCTTACATATTTGCTTGTTTGAATTCAAATAGCAATTTTTTTTTTTATTTCATGTATTTGGCCAGGCAGTGTATCAAGTGCTCCTTACACTGTAACGTTTCAATAATTTATGCTTGCTCATCCGTTTCAGTGGCACCAATATTATAACCATTGCTCTACATTTTCAAAGGTGCCTCAATGAAGAATTGTGCTTACATATTTAGTGTGAATTAGACACCCCATGCCTAACCATTATGCAGTACACCACTCCTCCAATATAGTTTATTTTCTGTACTCCTCTCTTTCCTCTGTGCTCTCTTAGTTTACACAAAAACCTTTCCGTTTGTGCTGAACATGAGTTGGGGGAAATGTTAAGCCTAACGAATGTGAAGCTTCCCATACAAACATTATGCATGATTCATTTTAATCATGGAAATTCTCATTTCCAGCCTTATGTGAACATCATGGAAAAAATGAGTATGATTTTCAAGAACACTGTCTTTTTCAAAGGCACATGTTGAGTACTCATGTTAGACAGTATACTCTAAAAGCTCCATCACACCCAGTTTGACTACATTTCCAGCCATGAATACTGTATGCATTATGAGGCATTAGTCATTGCGGCATTGTAGTCATGGTTACTAGGTTCAGAATTTTAAAACAGCAGCTGTCGGTACGGGACACCCAGTTAGATTTCAATCGAGTTCATTGTTCACATAGATTGGTAAGTCAATGAAGCAACAAGGGAGGGTTAAACTGTGGCTGCTGCTGGCAGCTGGAACGGGGGATTTGATACATGGTGAGCAGTTAGAACATTCTGAGAGCCAAAGACTTAAACATTGAGTCTTTTTTATAACAGATTGTTAGTTAAATAGGCCAAAAAAGAGATTCTTGTTCATGCTGCTTGTTGCAGAAACCTATTCTAAGATACTAACCGTAAATAGGTAAAAGGTGTTCTTACTGTAAACTTGTCACGGTTGTGTAGACGGAAGGCACAGAGAGGTTCAGAATCTACTTCAAACATCTTTAATGAATCCAAAAGTATAACAAAACAAGAGCTGGTTCAATACATGTTTAACAAAGATGATGGCAGACCAAGACTGGTACACAGGGTTCAACTTAAGTAGGGAAGACAATCAACTTAAATGAGGGAGGGAACGGAGACGTTACATATGGGAACTCGCCAGAGAGACCAAATGCCTTTGAGCTTTATACAAAAGGCCAATGAATATTGGCGTG
>JAUCMU010000151.1:10400616-10420864 GCA_032275025.1 Enteromius treurensis
TATACACCTCTGCATGTGGGTATGGGAAGCTTTTTAATTTGGTAGGCAAAATGCAGGAGGAATTCCCCAAAATAGCCGCAGAGTGTAAGAGGTTAAAAAAATAATAATAATAACAAAAGAAAGTAGTTGTGCAATGATTTATTGTGCTTTACTTTCTGGTTACATTTCTTTATTATATATGTACAAATATGCACACCTGCCCTAAAATAAAATGTTTAATGTTATTATCAAAGAAAAAATATTTGTGTCATATGTAATAAGAATATTACATATCTTGTACTTGATTCAGGGTCCTGCTGGACCAATTGGAACACCTGGTACAAGAGGAGAGGATGGAAACCCTGGACCAAGGGTAAGAAAAGTTTAAGCATGTTCTTTTTCTTGTTTTCTATGCTTGCAAAAGCATGGTTGTAGCAATAATAATTACAATTTGTGTGCATACAAAATGTTTAATACAGCATGCACACACAAAAATGGGGGTTATTACTTACTAATTACTAATATATATATATACTGCTTTCAATGCAGAAAGCTTTAATCTTATTTGATATATTTTTAGGGGCCAGGAGGACTGCCAGGATCTGCTGGAGAAAAGGGTAGAAGAGGTGCCATTGGTCGGAAGGTACTGGTTATCATTATTCTTTAACAACATTTACCAATTCATTGCAAGGCATTTGCACTCTCATGTTTCAGTTACCATTGGCAAGCTTAAAAAAGGTTTTAAAGAAAACATCTCAGTGTCAACTAAAGGCAAAGTTTCTGGGGAGTTTGTATTTGTACAGTTTGGGAAGAGGAAATTAACTCAGTGCATTAGTTTGAGAATTAGGGTACTCTTTCAGCTGCCTAAATGTATGATAATTGCACCTTATTATTTATACAATTTTGATTCACTTTTTCACCCTAAAGGGTGAACCTGGGGAGCCAGGACCTAAAGGTGTTGTTGGACCCCTGGGACCCCGTGGGGAGCCTGTAAGTGAGAAGTCACAGTCTGCACCAGTCATATCAAATACATTTCATACATTGTAACAAAAAATTGTAACCATCAACATTATTATATAAAACATTCACAAATATATAATTATAAACATTACTTTAATATTAAAACATATGGCACATTGATTATTTATCAGATCAATTTACGGTATGTCATCAGTTTAGCCTAGATCAAACTAAGCAGTTTCCTATGCATACAGGGTGAAGATGGACGAGATGGGTTTGGTATACCTGGTCCCAAAGGGCGAAAGGTGAGTGTGTGTGGAAAAGGTTTAAACAATGTTTTTTTGTGCTTTTTCAATAAACCATATAGATTTGTTGCACATGCACCTGTGAACATCCCAAAGTTTACATGCAGTAGGCAATTAAAATCTCAGCTACAATAACAAAACATTATAGAGACCTGCACAGGATCCCTGCTTACATGACTGAGCATGTAGTAGTCCTGATGAAGGGAGGCATGAGGACCGCAGATAAACTGAGCAATGGAAAGAGTAATAAACAGCATTTTCCTTCACGTAAGATACCTATGACAGTGCTACCGGGAGGCTGGTAATTCCAGTTCTGCTCAATAATATCTGCGAAACATTTTCGGTTTATATCTCAGTTGTATTGTTTTATGTTCATACAAATGTTTACACTTTTTTTTTTTAATTTGCTATATGCGTACATAATATATAAATAATAAAAAAAGAAAACATGAATGTTACACTGAACACTCTTTAATCTTATTTTAGGGTGATGAAGGTTTCCCTGGTTTCCCTGGTCCAAAGGTGAGATTACTGAAGTTGTCTGCTCTTTTGAATGTTTTACAGTTTATGTAGTAGTACTTATAATAATGCACTTCCTTTCAATTCTGCTGTGCAAAACAATGAATGTAAGTGTTAAATCTGAACTGATTCAAAGGGTGAAGCAGGTGATCCTGGTTCAAATGGAGGACCTGGACCTAGAGGAAACAATGGCCAGAGAGTGAGTAATGTTGATGGAACTATTTTTAAGTGGGTCATTACTTCCATATGGCCGGTAATCAATTATAATATGTTTGTGTAGGGTACCTCTGGGGAACCTGGTGGACCTGGACAAAAGGGAGATACTGGATACCCAGGGCCCTATGTAAGCACCATACTTTAATATAATACTGATTTAAAATAAGCTTTTTAAAAATTTTAAATTTAATTTGTTACAAATCTTTAAATAAAGGAGTGAACGATCAAAGTGAGGCAATTTAAGGAATGTCTAGGGATGTTCTTTTTTGTTACAAAGTGTACAATTCAAAAGCTTTGATTTACTCAAGCTGTTAAATTATATATATAGAGACAGTAGTTTGGCACAACAAAATGCTCGGTAGAATAAATCCAGATTGTTCTACCCAGCTGTTCAGTTGTTGACAAAATGTTTTTTTTTTTTTTTTCTGTTGTCAAAAACAGGGTCTAAAAGGACCCAGAGGAACTGGTGCAGTAGTATGTACTTTTTCCTTTCTTTTACTGTAGAATTTTTTTTTTCATGCTTCCATGCTTGGAACATTAATGCCAAATATTTTTGTTCTCATAGCAATGTGATCTGGTCAAGAAAATTAGGGATAACTGCCGTAAGTATAGTGATTCAACAGTGTCTAATAATGATGTCTTTTTTATTGTTTAAGTTATACCTTCATATACCTTCTTATAATTAAACTTTTACATTTTTAAATCTTTCTCTGTTTGTTTCTTTTTTAGCCTGTTGCTATGGTAAGTGAATAGTAAACAATCTCTTCTGAATTTGCACTGTACTGTTAGGCTCACAGTTTAAAGCACCCATTGCATAATACTGTACTTCAGCTTTTGAGGTTCTAATTCTCCAGGTGCTCAGGAATGTCCTCTATACCCTACTGAGTTGGCCTTTGCGCTGGATGCATCAGAAGGTGTATCACGCTCTGTTTTCAACAACATGCGTGACACTGTTCTCCGCCTGGTCAGTGACATTACTATCGCTGAGAGCAACTGTCCCCGAGGTGCCCGGGTTGCTCTAGCACTCTACAACAATGAGGTGACTACTGAGATCCGCTTTGCAGATACCCAGAAGAAGCGATCACTTGTTGAGCGAGTTCAAGGGCTCCAAACTCAGCAGACCCGAAAGCAGCGCAGCTTGGAGACAGCCATTAACTTTATTGCACAGAACACGTTCAAGAGAGTTCGCAGTGGGTTCCTTGTGCGCAAGGTTGCTGTTTTCTTTGTCAACGGCCCTGTTACAGTCACTCAAGAATTCAGTGCTGCTGCTTTGCGCCTCTACGATGCAGGAATTTCCTCTGTATTCCTTCTTAACCGTGAAGATCGCCAACTCACAAGAGCCTTGCAGGTAGGAGCAGTTGAAGGGAAAGTATTGTAATCTGTGTGTCTACAATATTAATACACACCAAGATAAAACGACAAGTAAACATGAACATGAAACAAAACCCAAACCTAAATGTGACAATATGACAGGTTTAATTAGAGTTTTAGTGGATTATGGAAAAACCTGACACAGACAATTGTGTTTGGCATAAAAGAAAGTATATAATTAAGTATGTTACATTTACTCTATTTCAGGTTAACAACACTGCCTTAGCTCAGATTATCGTCCTACCCTCACCTGGAAGTGCTGAATACAACAATGTCATCAAGAAGGTCATGGCCTGCCATATCTGCCTGGGTAAAACTGTTACCATGCACAACAAAGTTCAACATACAAGAATAGCCACCAAACATTTTTAGAACAGTACAAGCTGAGAATGTTTGAATGTCACTTTTCTTCTTTCACTTTCTTTTTTCAGATTTCTGTGCCCCGGATCAGATGTGTGATTATGTCCCACCACGTGGAGTCCGGGACCGGAGGGATCCCACCACTGACTTGGATATTGACATGGCCTTTGTTCTTGATAGTTCAGAGAGCACCTGGCCCTCAGTCTTCACAGAGATAAAGCAATATGTGGCTCTAATGATAGAACAGCTAGAGATGTCCCCTGAGCCATCCAGTACCACCCATCATGCTCGAGTAGCACTTGTTCAGCATGCACCTTATGAATACTTGCACAATGGCAGTGGCATTCCTATCAGCGTGACCTTTGGTTTGACAGATCACAAGTCACCAAACAGTGTCCGAAGCTTTCTACAGGATAAGGTGCACCAGCTCGAAGGAGGACGGGCTCTTGCAGATGCTCTTGAAGGCACTGTTGAACATGTGTTTGAGAAGGCGCCACATCCCCGCCATTTGAAGGTACTTGTTCTGTTGGTGACTGGACCAGTTGAACTGCATGAGGAGAGGATAATAAGCGCAGCCACTGAAGTTAAATGCAAAGGATTCTTCATAGTGGTGATGGCAGTTGGAAAGCTGTTCAGTGCAGGTGATGTCCGTGTCTTGGCCCAAGTGGCAAGCGAGCCTTCAGATGTATTCTTAAAGAGGGTGGATAGACCTTCAGGCTTCTATGATGACCATATTCAGACATTTGCCAGACTGTTGCCCAAGTATCTTGGCCGTAAGTCAGAGATTTTTTAGCATGCACAAAATGTTCATTGATGTATTAGCCTGCCCTTTTGTATCAGATAAGAAGAACTGTTATTGACAGTTTCATCATTCTTTCTATATAGTTGAAAATGCTTTCTACTTGTCACCTGAAGTCTCCAAGAAGTGTCAGTGGTATCAGAGTGACCAGCCACTCAAATTCCCATTCAGTTTGCCAAAAACAGAGGAGTGAGTATATATATATATATACATATATATATATATATATATATTTATTTTAAATTCGCATCAATATTGAGTTAATACTTTGTGTGAATGTTGCTATGGTGTCTTTTTCCAGAAAACACCAGAAGCATGAAGGACAGCAGGAGGTTCATGACAGAACACATAAAGGTACTGAGAGTATGCACTATAGGTTGCGGGTATTTGTTTATAGAGAAATGTTTGGGGTTGAATTCTGGTCACATTGTGTGTATGTTGGTGTCCAGAAACAGGTGTGGAGAAAATGCATCTGGTTAACGTCACCTCCAGCGGATTCTCCCTGCAGTGGTTGAGTGGAGATTCAAAGGCCACCCATGAGGTTACTGTGACTCGCCTGAAGGATCATAGTCTGGTGCTGAGGAAAAACGTGACCGGCAGCCATCTCTCCATTTCGGATTTGGAGGCATCTGAAACCTATCATGTAGTGGTCAATACTCACAGTGTCAGTGGTCATGTTTCCAGCACCTACAAAGGCATTGTTCCCACAAGTAAGCTCATTTTTTACATAAATTACTCTGTGATTAGGAATTCAAGGAACATGTCATGTAAATTAAATTGTAGTTATGAATTGATAAGTAATGAAATGAAAAGAAATGCATTAAATCAACAGCTAAAAAAAAATATTCTGTCATCTACTTCAGTTTGAAGCAGTATGATTTTTAGGTCCAATGTTCTATTAAGTGGCCCTTTTACCTGTGTACTTACAAAGTAACTACATGTGTGCGTAGTGTGTAATCACAGTGTAACAATCTAAAGGTTTAATATTTTCAAAAATACACGTAAGTACATATAAGTACTAATGTGTAATAGGACATTAGTTAAAACACTTTTTCACTGTACTAAGTACTTATGTAACAGGAATTATATAACTAGATTTTGTAACAACAGTATGTATAAGAGTAATTGGAACAAGTCGAAGTTCCAGGGGGTGGAAATGTGTAGGTTTAGGGATATGTAAAATGGGAGGAGTTGGATCTAGAGTTGGTGCTGCACAGTAATACCAGTGTACTTCCATGATAACTCCTCAGGAACTGTCCACTTTATATAAAGTGTAACATTTTGGACACCAACCACAGTTTATACGAAAAGCCTAACTTACCGGCTACAGCTGTGTAACATCAGAGTAATTACATGGTAAATTGTTACACATTTTTTACTTTCATTACAAAAAGTGTTGTTACCAATGTACTGTTAACATTAGCATTTACGCATACCATTTAGTGGGTTGTTACATGTGTGTAGTTACACAAAAATTAGAGCTATAGATACTATCTACCAATATACTTACACCATGGTTACATACTATGTACGCATCTAGTTACTATGTAAGTACACAGGTATTAGGACCACTTAATATAAAGTGGGACTGATTTCAATGTATTTAAGTGGAACACACAACTTGTTATTTACATTTTTCATAGATGATAAACCTTATTAAACCTTATTTGGTTAGTGAAGAAGATTTTTGACCTGTTCAATTTTTCTTAGATATGGGAGGCTTTTGTAGAGTGTTTTTTTTTTTTTCCTTTCTGAAGCTGGTTGGCCCTAGTTCTTATTTCTAGTGCAAAAAAGCAGACTGGATGTTCTAATAAAAGGCACATTTCTCTAATCATTAAACATGTGATCATTTCAACATTAATAAAGTGAATTAATGACATACTTTTATCTATTTGTTTATTTTCACAAGCTGTCCTTTTAATGTTGGCCAGTGCAAGATAGTGTTAATTATACACTTATCTTCATATTCAACAGAATCAGCACATCTGAAGGTTCTAACTGTAAGTGACATGATAGGGATTGTGCCCACTGCACCCTTGAGTAAACCAGAAACAAGTAAGTGACAAATATCTGGTTGTTGTTTATTTTTTTTGCACATTTGATATACTACAGTTTAACAAAGCTATGTGTTTTTATGATTCTAGCTTCTGGATTTTTACATAAAAGCTAGTACAGAATAATAATGATTTAAACCTTGCTAGAAAACTATGAGTGACCTATGTAGATCTAGTTATCTTCAGATGTGTCTTAACTTCAGATTTTTTAACAGAATCAGCAGAACAAAAAATACTTGATGCCAGTGAAATGATGGGGATGATGTCCACTGCACCTTTGAGTAAACCAGAAATTAGTAAGTGACAGAATACATCACCAGGAGACTTTTATAAAACGTTCTTTATAAATTAGAAAGTACAATAAATAATCATTCATTTGATAAATTAATTGAAAATATTTGTATAAATTCTATTAAATCATAAAAAATATATATATATATTTTTTATAGATCTTGTACACAAGTACATAGTTGAGAGTTTGATAAGAAAGCATATATTATGACCAAAACCTATGGTTTCTGCAGGATCTAGTTAACCTCAGATTTGTTTTGAACAGAATCAGCAGGACAGAAGGTTCTTGCTCCAATTGAAGTGATAGAGATTGCAGCCTCTCCACCCTTAAGTAAACCAGAAATTAGTAAGTGATGGAGTATATATGACCAGAATTGCAATTTAAGATTATGGGATAACATGCAAAGCAGAGGAAATGCTGTTTATGTTTTGTTTTTTAAAAGCTTTTAAGCTTTCACACAGTACATAGTTGAAAGTTTGATAAGAAAGTATGAATGATGACTGAAAAACGATTTCTGTGTAATCTAGTTAACCTCAGATTTATTTTGAACAGAATCAGCAGAACAGAAGGTTCAGATAGAGATTGCACCCTCTTCACCCTTAATTAAAGCAGAAATCAGTAAGTGACATATTTTCTCTATGATCTATACAATAATATTTTACTCCAATATAGAGAAACATGCAGAGCATAGCTTTTGCTTTTGCATTCAAAATAGAAACCAAGAAACACTATGAACACATCTAATTCATGCTTAGTGCATTCTCTCATTCTCCAAAGCATTAATGTTGGCTGAAAGCCATGAGGTTTGTGGGATCTAATTAACTGAGATCTGGTCATTTCTAACAGAAACGGCAGAACAGAAGGTTCTGAGTGAAGCAATGGGAATTGTGTCCTCTGCACCTTTAACTAAACCAGAAAATAGTAAGTAATGCTGAGTATTAACACCAAAAGTATGCATGTTAAAAATAGCTGATTTCTTTTTTATTATTATTATTCTAATCCACAAACAGGCACATCAGCTGAGCTTTTCATTTACTTGTTTGTGAGCAGACAAGTATTTTTAATTTTTTTTTTACTTGTTTAAATTGTAAATGAAAGCAGCATTTTGAGTGCTTTGGAATAATAAAAAAAAAAGCATCCATCCTGTGTTTTGAAAAAGTCAAAAATCAAATGTCTGCATATAATTTGTACTGATTGTTTTAAAGACAAAATAGATATGTTAGGATGGAAGCATTTGGCATTGCAAAACAATGATATCATTGTTTTTATTAGCTGGTAATAAGGAACCCCATTTTTTAGGGTAGTTTGACTTTTGAACGTAAATGCATCTACAAAAACTAATAAACTAACCTAAATTGTATTAAACTAGACATCGTTCAACTTGATAACCCACTAACAAAGTGCAATACTTACTTTGAAAGGGAAAAATGGTTGTTTTACATAAAGGGAATGTTTTCTCTGTAGGGGTTATGAAGCAGAGATTTGTGAAATGGCCCCATCACAGACATAGTTAAGGATACTGACATCACAGTAATTACCTGCAGATGGCTAATGCATAGCACATAAATCAAAGGAACTGGAAAAGGCATGTTAAATACAGAATGTGTTTCGAAGTGCTTTTGCCTCTTTTGTCCAGTGACCAGTGCTGATAATACCAATGAATAAGTTTAGAAACATGATTCCTATTTTATCCAAAGATATTTAAAAAAATAATAAGTCTTTGTAAATAGCAAACGTTGTGTTTTTGGCCTTTGCAGGTATAACATATAACAATGCTTTAGCAGAGCAGCTTAATATGAAAATTACACGATTTGCAGAACTAACCCATTAAAACAATTAACTAATTCCTCAGTCACCTAATATTTACTATTTGTTCATTTTACTGACAACACTAACTTTGTCTTTCCTCTTTCATGAAAACCCTCTTTGTTTGTCTCCATTTGTTCGCATGTTTCAGTTAACAATCTTATGGACCCATGTTCACTTACCTTTGACACTGGACTGCCATGCAAAGATTACCGCGCTAAGTGGTACTTTGACAGAAAGAATGGATTCTGTACACAGTTCTGGTATGGAGGTTGTGGAGGAAATGACAATAGGTTTGAGACTGAGGCTGATTGCCTGAAACGCTGCATGAAGCCAGGTATGTGTGCCCTTTGACCCCTTGACCCGATCACTGCAGTGACTAATTTGTCCTGTTATTTCTATTTCAAAACCTTCAGGATAGAGCCATAAAAGTATTTTAAGCTGAGTATAAAAGTTGCAGTACTCAAGGTCTTAAATCCCAAAACAAGATCAAACTGAAACTATCTCTAGCTACAAAATTAGGTCAGTGATTAATTAAATGGTTCATTTAAACGTAAGTGTTTACAGCACACTAAATTCAGTGCCTTTGCTCAATGGTACAGTGATGTGTAATGTATGATCCACATACTAACCCTCCATCACACAAATGTAATCTTTGTTGCATTACAAGCCTAGGTTGACCTTGTATTACCTGGGTAATTCTAATAAAACTAATGCTAAATGCTAAAATAAAAAACTTTTTTTTTTCTGACTACCACAGTGCCTGAAGCTAAAGCAAGTGAAGAGCACGTCGAAACTGTTCACCCCCCGGCACCAGCTCCAGGTCAGTCCATCGGTTATATTAACCTCTAAAAACCTTTTCTTCAGTGTTTTTTAACAGTCATGAAGTGTTATGAAACAAGTTTTAGCAGTAAGCAGCAACAGTATACTTAAAACAGTCTTGTTGTTATTCAGTTTGAATAATGGATCGGTTTACACAAGAAACATGCTGTCATGTATAATAATGCGTGAAATATGGCCCATGTGAAGACTAAGTACTACTTTCTTGTGAAAGACCTTGGCAAGTCATGTAACTCACTTTCCTTAGTGAACATGCTTTTTTTTAATGATTCCTGGAAATAACTGCATCTAAATCCTTATGTAAATACTGTCTTAAGTGGCTTTTATAAAACTATTGAAATGTTTAGGGTAATATGTGTTTGCAAGAAATCACTTCATAGATAACATAATAATTAAAACACCACTGTCCAGAGCCAAGCAATCTCATTAACAAAACGAATTTGCCATTTTCAGAACTTTACTGAAATTATCAGTGTGCAATTACCTGAAAAGCTTTTGCAAATAATTAGATATTCAATTAAAATTCTGGGATTTTTCTCATCCCTCTAACAGCTGCCCTGCTCTCCAGTGTGGATATCTGCAAGCTACCAAAAGAAGAGGGCTCCTGTGCTAAATTTGTGCTTAAATGGCATTATGACCCACTTAGTGGAAACTGTACCCGCTTCTGGTACGGAGGATGTGGAGGGAACCAGAATCGCTTTAATACACAAGATGAGTGTGAGAAGGCTTGTGGAAAAGCAGGTGTGTTAACTTTTGAAAATAGCATTTTAGTGCAAGGATTGACTGATAAAGAAGGCATTACTTTAACTCGATTGTTTTTAACAGCACCTGTTAAACGAGGGATCATCGCTGCAGCAACATAGGAACTAATGAAGACTGTACGCTGACAACACTCAGAGGATATAGCACCTAAAACAAGAAGCACAGCCACAGCCAAGATGCCTGCACTGGAGCTAGCCATAGGATTGATCCAAAGAAAACCTTGAAGTAGTATTTTCAACATAAGAAAAAAGCAGAACAAATTTCTTTGTTTCGTGCTGGTGCTACATTCAGTTTTGTTTATTGTTTTATTTTTCATGTGTGTGGGTTTGAAAAAAACCCATTGTAAATGTCCAGGGCCATTTCGTTTTATTGTTATTCTGTTTTAATCATGTGGTTTGCTTGTGGAAATATCTTGATCAAAACATATCAGTAAATCTTTGAAGTTATGAAGTTCATGACCATTTAGTTCCATTTAAGTAAATTTTGCTAAATTACTGCAGTCCCCTTATTACGTTTTTTTAACATTTTTTTAACAGCTTGAGAGGAAGAATTTTTATTGCTTTTTCTGGTCATCTCCACTGACTCTAAAATCTCCAAACAAAGAGTTTTTTTATGCTTGATAAAATCATCTGAAACCAAGAAAGTAATTTCTTTAAATAAATATGCATTTTTGGAACCATTGCATTCCAAGTTTTGGTTTCAAAAAGCAATTGGAATGTATTTTTTAAACTATATGTTTTGGGGTGGTGTTTTTTTTTTTTCAAACTTTGTATTTCAGTTGGAAATGGGCAGATATGAATAAAATAGTCTTTATATAAAACTTTGATTTTGATTGTGTTTTCTTTTTTGCTTTTTGTAATGCATTACAAAGATTAAGTGATTTAACTCTTGCTGTGAATCATGCTGAGAAGAAAATAATTTTATGACTTTCATTCATTCCAACTTCTGCTGAAAGAACAAGAAATAAATGATCAGATGTGACCTTTGCATGCTCAAAGAAAAGCATAGTGTTTTATTCAGGACAATGAATTGGCAGCTTCTATTTCAAAGTTACAATAACAAGACTTTCCTTTCCTTTAGCCCACACGCACACACAACTTGACACATACGTTTAGACTTTGAAAAAAAAGATCAAATTAACCAGCTTGTTGAAAGTTCAGGAGCCCCTGCATATTAAAAAGAGGTAAGCTTCTGATTTCCTCTGTTCCACCGAGGCTGTAATTTCCTCCCTCTCCTGTGAACAGCTGACTTTTTTATAACAGTGGAAATTACCCCAAATCAAGACTGTTTGAGGAGGACAGGACGCTTCATCAGCAGATGGTTTAAGAATTAAGAAGTTCTATGGCAACTAGAGATAAACTTTGAAAAAACATTTCACTGTGAACTCTATGTGACCCACTTTAGAAAGATTGCTATTTCTAACATTTTCATAGCGGCACTTCCTTATAACAGTTCCAAAACCAGTTCCAGTCTTTTATATTCATGAAATTAAGTTATTGTAAATTGCTTAAAATGGAAAAGTGTATAATCTCCATCAACAGCTGAGTCATACATGAATTAACCAGTTTACAGTTAACTGCATGTCAATCCACACATCTCATAAACACTTTACAAAGGGTCTCCATCTGATTTGTTATGCACACGTGTTGCATTTTTCTCTGCCAGTCTGTTTGTAAATCCATCACAGCAGCATATACGCAATATCATGTTCAATCCTGAACAATCTGCACACTTGGGTCCTCGTGGCCCCATTCTCATGCTGAGGTTAACGGTATGAGAAATGCATCAAAGCTTAAGTCATACCAATAGTTTCCTGCAGAGCTCAATGCCAGTTTTTTTCAGTGCTGTTGGATTTTACCGTTATTCTTTTTTTTTTGTTCCTGTTTGCACGCAATGACTCACTGTGATGGCAAGATGACGTTCTTCACATCATCGGTGTCTCATGTTTCAGTGGCTCTCTTTAACGTAAGTTTGGTAACACTCTAGATTAAGGATCACATTCACTACTAAATAAGAGTTTTCCCTCAAGAACTCCTGATTTGCTGCTTATATAATAATTAAATGTTAGGTTTAGATTTTGCCTGGGTTAAGGGATCTAGAATACGTTTGGTTTGGTAGGTTTGGTTAAACAAAAGTTGTTTCTAGTGAACTACTGGGATGAAAAAACAATGTTGACAATGCTCAAAGAGATAGTATCTCTCATCTCTCAAAGATTGCACATATTTTTTAGGAATACGGCATTTTCACACAGTGCCTTTCAGTATGTAATGATTTTATATAATCTTTTATATTATGTTCCTAATACTGACCTTTCAAAATGTCATTCATTTTGGTTTGTTTTTGCTGTTTTTAATCCATTTATATCCATCTCTTAACTATCTTAAGGCATCATGAAACAAGTTCAAAAAAGGAGTGGAAAATAGTTTCATGTGTACACAAAGTGAGGAAAAGATCTACAACAGTGTGAAGCAGACATAGGACATGACTGCACTCTGAATATCAACAGGGGATTGCCAAAGGTTTATATGGTTCACATGTCTGTGTAAGTAACAGAGAATGCATAGTTCTTTTCTATCTAATTCAGATGAGAAGTTCAAGCTCCTTTGCTCTGTGACTTTGTGCTCTGAGTTTATCCCAGGCTCATTGTATGACTCATCATGATGGCATTTTGGCTTTCCACAGATGCAATAAAAACAAAAACCAACCGTATATTTCAAATCATGAAAAGGCTCAGCATAAGTCCAATTAATTTATCTGCTAGCTGCATCACAAGGGAAAACTGTCTCCATTTGTCTGATCGTGGGAGCCAGGCATTTCATGGCACTGACACCGCATCTGTCTCCAAAGTCATTGGCACCTTAGAGTAACGTGATTCGTCAGCAATTTGTAATGCATTTTTGGTGTAAAAAGGCACTAACAAATCAAACAGGAAAAAAAAGCAAATCATCACAAAAACGTATGTCATGTTTAAAAGATTTAAGATTAAAGTGTAAAACAACAATTTGACAATGTATTTAAAGCTAACAGTTAATAGTTTGAAAAAAAAATTGATACAACTTATTTAACGTTAATGCAAGTTATGTTCTAAGATTGCTCAAAAATCTGTCAACATGAAGGTTAAAATTAGAAAAGGTAAATAAATAAAAATAAAACAACACTTTTGGCCTTACCTCACTTCCTTTCGATGAAATGTTTTGGGGGAAATAGTCTTTAATCATAATTATGATAAACAGATGTTTGAATGCAAAAAAAAAAAAAAAAAGAAAAAAAAAAGATTACAGCAGATTGCTTGTTTGTCTTTTCAACTAAAGACAAAGTGCCCGTAATAAACTGTAACAAACATTACTTCAAGAGTGCATTAACATAATGTATATCAAGCCATTGATGTAAACAATGCACTTGCTGTTTAGAAGAGAATAAATTTAGGCTCCTGTGGCATGCTGTACATCACTATTAGTCTTTCTGAAGAATCTACTGTCAGAATGGTATAATATGAACCCAAGTTTAATATTTAGAACTAGGCATAGGTTAAATTAATTTTATAATATAAATTAAAATGAATATTTTGCTGTTTTACAGAGCTGTACATGACTGTCCATTTATTTAGTGAACAGCTCCATTACGTCCACCTCAGAATAACCAAAATCACATCCCACACTCATCTTCAGACTTCTAGGCCCAGAACACTGATTAGCCCTCAACCCACAGACATCCCCTTGCTCCAGATGAAAGATGGGAAAGGGCTTTTTCCACTGACTAGTAACATCCTGATGCTTCTCATCTTCCTACGTTTTGGGTCTGGAAAAATTTGCAAATCAGCCAGCAGTGAGACACCAAATGCTCCCGTTCCTTGGTCCAACACGACCTCGGACTGGGTGAAGCAGGCCAAAATGATATTCTCCACAAATATCTGTATTTTTCACATGCAAGTATGGCCCTTTCTGGTTAAACATTTTACAGCAGATATGCACTTTATCTTGTGCTACTGATTTTATTCTACTCTATCTCAGTGATTGGAATGGGAAAATAACAAGCAAATGATTGGAACTAATTGTGATGAGAACTCTGGCTCCTTTGGCTGAACGTTTAGCACATCTGCCTTTCCATATCCTGACAAACTTCAGCTTCTAGGGAGCATTATGTAATTTCTTGGCCTTTACGTGTTTAGGTTTGAAGCCCATGGAAAAGTACTCTAAACTTCATGGAACACTGGTAGGTTGAAATAACAAGAACTTTCTCAGTAATGTTTAAAGTGTTGAAAATGGGATGTCTCATTATTCTCATTAGTTTTTCTTTTGCTATCACCCAACACTCTGCTGAATAAATACTGCTTAATAATAATGCTGACAGTCTGTCCTTGATTTTTTACACTTGCGTCAAAACCTTGCATATTAGAAACTTAAATTTTGCTTATTTGTACTAAACCGTACTATATACTGTATGTATATATACAATGGTGGCCAAAATGATCAGAACGCTAGTATTTTCACCAGCTAAAAATGGTATTAAATTAGTTATTTCTATCTTGTATGTCATCGGATGCATAAACTTTTTTCAGTTCAGTTATGAAAAGGTCAGTCTTATTTGCATTGGAAAAGTAAGAAAAATTAAGCATGTAGTTCATCCAACTGGTCCCTTATGTCTTTGTGAGGAAACAAAAGAAACTGAGATAGACTAAATCCAGAAGAACTGTGGCTACGTCTCCAAGATGGTTCAAGAAACCTACCTCCAAAGCTGGCTGTCGTCAGACTCTTATGTTATACTATTTACTATATGCTGTAGGCACAATGCTTAAACCTGAAACAAGCTGTTTGACAGGGCATAGCTGCAGGGGCCCTGAAAAGGGGCTGGTAAATTATTTTTCCTGTTGGGTGGGCTTCAGGTCAACTGACCAGGCAGCACAGTTGATAATTACACTTTTCATTGCAACTTGTGTTCAAAAAAAAAAACACAATTTGTATAAATTACTTTGAAAACCCAGACAACTGAACAACTTCAACAAACATAACATGTAAATCAATAAATTAAGAATGGGATACAATCTTGGATGACAGCTAAACCCCTGCACAAAGAAAACCAATGACAATAGATATTTGTAGAAAGAAGATAAATCTTTTTCTTTTTTATCTAAGATCAAAATACTGGAACTAAAATGCACAACGACTTGAAGCCAAACGAAAAGCAGCTGCAGTTTGACTGTGCTAAAAGGATTGTTTGTTAATCCTTGTGAGCTCATATTACCACGGAGAAGAACCTAAAACATTTGCTTTTTGGACTGCAGTGTGTTTTGTATTTGGACGCCACCTTCATGTGTGGTGCGCTGGTGTTCATGTTGGTCTGACCGCTTCCGTAGTTTACAAACAGAGACATAATGACAAAGCAATGTTATCCACCTCTGACTTTTTATGGACTAACAGGACATGTGAAATACACAAAACTCTGCTAAAATTAGGGAATTCCATGTGGGGCAAATTAAATGAGTCACTCCTTTAAATGGATGAGGTTGTAAGCACTGCACATTCTTTAATCACGAGTGTCTACCCTCCACTGAATCATCGACAAGCATTAACTCTAAAATTTTCAACTATAGAACATTTTACACCAGTCAGCTTCTTTAGGCTATTTTGCTATTTTAAAACTCTACTTCTCTGTCTCACAAAAGCACACTGTGTTAATACTTCTAAGGTTGGAAAAAATAAAAAAATAAAAAACTATGACTCATCCACCCACATGGAAACATTTTCCCTTCACATGCAGCAGATTTTTGTTTATTTAAATTCAATAAATCTATTACTCTGTGTTTTGACAAAAACCCTTCTTCCTCAATGGTTCATAACGATCTCTGTCCATAAACAGAACGACAGTACTGGAGAGAAGTTCAGATTTGAAGGATCGCAACACTTATAGTGCTGAAGCGAAATTCTTAACAGATGCCGAAAATGTGCAATTTTAAAATTCTGCACAAGGAGACATTTCTCCATTTTAAGTCTTTTTTCTGTGGCAGCAGCAGAAATGCTTTAACATTCTCTAAATGGATGAATTCCTAAGCTTCAAACTTCATGTTTTTGAGAGACAAAATGTCTTAAATCTCTTCAAAGAGGGGTAGCCTAAATAAGTTAGGAAGATGCAAGAGGATGATCTGAAATCTGCTCACCTTTACTGCACGTCACCTTTGTGGCATGTAACATGATGGGATACAGACGTAACCCTTAACCCTTTGCTAAAGGAGAACTCATTAGGAATGGCCAATAGCACTTTACGAACATCTGTTGAAGAAGAGGTAAGATCTGGCTTTTGTAAACCTACCTCAGGGTGCTTGTTTCATTCGAAAGCAAAGAAAAGCACTACCATAACAATGCTGATTTATCATTTGTCAATGAGAATTCAAAGAACAAGCTAAAAAACACCAACTTTTAAATGTTCTGGAGTGGATATCCGTTTCATTTGGCCTCACGAATGGCTCAGTAGGTTAATACACACGCACCCCAGCTGCTCCAGTAAAGCCTGTGTCTGTGACCCCGGAACACTACCGATGCCAAAGAGTTCAGTTCAGCTGGTCTGCATTTATTATCGTTTGATGTAGTGTAAGGTCAATGATGATCTCAGATCACCAAACATGTCTTTTGAAGATCTTTTTGGACTTGATATGATATAGACATATAACACCAAGGCTGGTCCAAGTAATAATTAAAACAAGGTCTGCAGGTTTAATGCATTCACCTCTTAGTATGGTGCTAGGTTTAAGAGTACAAAGAAAGTCTTGGTCACGCACTGCAATAAGGCACATAGGAAATGCAGGCACAAAAAAATAAGACGTGTCCACATTCCAGCATTTTTTGTTTTAGAGAACAGACTAAACTGAAGTCTTCAGGATTATGTTGTAAAGTTCAGAGTCTCCTTTAAAATATTCAGAAATTAAATATGCCAAGTATAAACAACGGTTCAGACATTGAAGTAAAAGTTGAAGGTTTTATGCCAGATAAAGGCAAATAGTGAACATGTCAGGTGTCAGAAAGCCAACACTTTTCTAGTGATCTTTGGTAAGACGCTGAACCTCAGGACACTCAGAAACGTAACGTTCATAATATTAATATCTGCTGGGTAAAACAAATGAACAGGACCAGGTTGGTGCAACCTCGAAATGTATAAAGATGAGCAAATGCAATATGGAAGATGAAATTCAAAAACAAACATATGGTAATATGGATGAGGTTAACATTCTCACAGTAACATATGTACCCATTGTTTCAATGTATATGGATCGCACTTTTACTCTCAAGCTAAAAAAATGTGACAGTGGCCAACAGCTGGTTCGTTTCCTCTCCTTTTTATAATCTGCTCTGCGTGAGAAACCAAGGAGGCAGTGCATAACATCTGAATAGCAGACAGAGAGAAATGCACTGTCAACAAAACACTTGTCAGACAGAGGAAAAACATCTTAAATACAACTGTGCGCATCCCAAAATAAGCTGTTTTGAGCTGTCGGTTGTTTGCACTGGTAAACAATACCTTTGCTAGGAATGACAAATTTTTTTCCCCAAGCTATCATAAACTGAACTATTACTACATTGCAAACTCCACTTCACAACTGACTTCATAAGCCTATTATTCTATAACAAAAAAAATGGAAACTTTTAAGTGGTTAAAAAGATAACATTTTGCTCACTGCAACAAGAGAATATTGTTTACTTACTGCATAATTGAATGCATGTTCTCAATAATTTGGCCAGTGTTTAATATTGCAAGAAGAAGCCATTCTGACTGCTGTGCCAAAATTTATATGATAAAAATTTAATTTTACATCTGGACAAATGTGGCAATTTTGCACAACATTTGTAAATAGAAGTCGTAACCACCATAAACCATCTTCTTTGTTATTTTGAAATTACATAAGGATCCAATTTTGATCAGTAACATTAAAATCAGCACAAACAGCCTGAACAATATGTGGACATAGTGAAGTATTTATGCTGAAAAACCACAATTTACAATATTGACAGCAAAGTCACACTCCAAAGTAGATGTAAAAGTTGTACAAATACAACAATTTGGAAACTTTTCTACATCACTGTGGCTGACAAGTTTGAGAAGCAAAACATACAAAAGAAAGATGATGGCTCCATCACTGAATGTGTGTGAAGGGTCCTGGACACCACAGCTTTCTTCCATAAAATTGAGTATCTGAGAGGTGGTGAGGAAGAGGATGGAAGAGATGGAGTGCTTATCAGTTCTCAAGAAAAGCCACGTAGTCGGTAAGTCTGGCCAGCTGTTGTTCGTTTGGAACCAAAGAGACCGGGGGCGGATCTGGAGAGAGAGGAAGGAAGGCAGAAGAGAACCATGAGAGAAGAGGGGATTCCTTCAAGTCCTCTACGATCTGCTCTATAACACATAGACACATGAATGTAAACAAAGTCGTGCATAGAACAAGAATATGTGCGCAACAGTCCGTTACAGATGTAACAGCTTATGCAAGTAAGGAAAATGTCATGGTAACCGTGTTGAATTATTAAACATCAGCTGCTTTTAGTGAAAGCTGCAGGTCATCAGTACTGGGAAACATTTCTCAATCATCAGTTATTTAAATGCATTACAGACATCTGCACTGTCTCACGAGGCCCCTGCTGAAACCCAGATGCTGCTTGTTCCTGTGCTTTTGGAATAAATGTGTCTCATAAAAACAGTTCTCAATGGTTACAGGCGAACACATAAAAAGCTGTGTGCGCTAAAACACACAACACAAAGAAATATGAACATAAGGTGACCAAAAACTTGATGAAAGAATCTTGATGAAAGAATCTTTGAGAACTGTGAGAGCCAATCAGCAACAAATATGAGAGAAGGATGAAAGTGAAGTCACCAACTCATGTGCTTGTTATGAAAAAACATGCAGAACTGTTAAGCTCTCAGTACAGAGGAGGGGCCCTGAATGAAACCTTATGGAGGAATGAGTCACAGAATGAGGAAATAAAAAAATTAAACATCTGTTCCTATTGGTAATAAGAAGTGAAACAGTGCCCCCACCTGGTTTCAGTGGCATGATCATCCTGGTGTTTGGATCTGCCTGCCACCCATGGCTAACTACACCTTAAATTAAAAGCAAAAACAAACATTTATATTACAAAGACAATAGAAGCTTGTGCACATTTATCTCCAAACCAATGCTTCTGTAACCCAAGTTGCTTCTGCAGAAGATCAAGAGTCTCAGATTACGTACCTTTGACTGCCTCTTCTACAGAGTATCCCACGAATGCAGCAAAGTCCTCTGCACTGATAGAGGTGTAGGCTTGTGCTACCAGCCCATATGCCCTCCTTCGGGTGGACTCTACAAGAAACACATTTTTCAAAAGGTGGCTTAACCTAAATCTCTTAACTCTTTTATATTACTCAATATTCAGCAAACTTTGCATCATGGTTGCATCCAACCAAGCACAGACAAGTAATGAATAACTGGTGAAAGTAAGAGTAGTATAAAAAACCTTTTGTAAAGGGCACCAAATTTTATACCAGAACAACAGTGGTCTTAAACGATATACTGACAGAAGATCACATCCATTTAGTTCATTAACCAAAATAATTAACAAAAAAAAAGCAAATAAGTCTGTATAAGTCTGTTGTAGGTCTGCGTTTTATTGGTCGTTTTTTCCACCCTCTTCCCTCTCACTTTTTCCACAGCTTTACATGCCATTTTTTGAGTCTTTCTCAGATCTGAGGTATGAAGGACAGGTGCTAAAATAGGGGGTTTCATGACACTTTTATTGAAAGTTACAGTAAAGATATGTTACAAAAAAATTATTCATATAAAATTATTCACAAAATAATTATGAGCACGAAATATTATAATTATTAGCACCAAATCAGGATAAGATATTATGATTTCTTAAGAGTCACACTTAAGACTAGTGGAAATTATAGGCAATTAGCAAGACACCCCAATAAAGGAGTGGTTCTGCAGGTGGTGACCACAGACCACTTCTCAGTTCCTATG
>JAUCMU010000151.1:10424941-10437568 GCA_032275025.1 Enteromius treurensis
TGAACCTCCCAAATAAGGCAAAAACAGACTGTTTCATTCTAGGGTCAAATTCTAGGGTTGTAAATGGACCTTTAAAAACGTTTCTGGACATTATTCCCCTTACCTTAGATATATACCTTCTATGTACATATCAGAGAACAATTTAAAATATTCTCTCAAAGCATTCTATGGCACCTTTAAATGCCAGACCAAACGGTGGATGTATAATTAAACAGATAAGAACCACCACAGCGGACAAAAATTTCAAGGCAATTCTGTCTCACTTCACAAAATATTTCATTGTAGGAATACAGAATAAAACACAGCATAAACCCCAAACCACACGATCTCTGTACCTCTTAAAGCTTCCATCACAGGGAGAATGCTTTCAGACCACTGATAAGCAGCAATAGCTGTGTAGATTCCTGGAAAGTCTCGCTGCCAGATACGCTGTCCCACAGCCCATATAGCAGCCAGCTCCGGGTTTGCCTGTAATTAAAATCTGTATTAGAAACCTGAAATTAATTTTGCTTTATGTTAGACTAACAAGATCTAAATATACAAACTCACTGTTTTGATTGCCTGTGGTATCCGTTTCCAAAGGTACCTGGCATTATTCCTGCATAAAGCAAATGAATGTTATGAGTGAATGAGTGATGAGTGATAACTGAAAATATAAATATGAATTAACCTTAAATATATATGTAACATACATATCATTGTGCAGGAGATACAGAACTAGTAACTGGGAATACACTTGAGGCGTAGCAATACCACCAGGAGCCTAGGACACAAGGTAAACGATTAATAAATGATTAATAATAAGACAACTTACATATAAGTTAAACTGTCAGACAAACATGCCCGTTATACAATAACAAATACCCACGTGCACAAGGAAAATCATTTCTACACATAAAACCTATAATATGCACGTACACATAAGATGCATTCCGCACTAAACAAAAATACATGTATATTTATTTGATCTTATATATTATGCTTAGGGTTGTCTTTGCATGGCTAGTGTTGTTAAGCTGACAACCAAGCTACTGCAAGTTAGCCGTTTAACAGATAGCATACATCCACGGAATAAAAGCATTAATATATAAATATCTCCGTCTGTTTTTACCTCCAGCTCTTGAGTTTCAAACTGCAACAGCAGGTTTTCATCAAATTCAGCCATCATGACAGACACGGGCATCTTTTACAGGAGCTTCATATGCTAACGGCTAAGGAAAACAAACCCGCCGCTGCTCTGGCTCTGCGACTCCACCCTGACACCTGCTGGACTGGAGAGCAAACGACACGACGCCACTCCCAAAATTGTGGAATAGCTGACCTATTACCTATTATTTTGGATGCTGTAGCTGGAAAACAAAAATGTGGGGAGGGACTGGAAAGTAGTTTGAATCCTAATTATCACGCGATTTAAAGAGTTGCTCTTTCAGAGACCCGTTTCAGCATTGTGTTTAAGCAGTACGGGACAGATTAGAGGCTTACAGCAGCTCTGTGAACTGCTCTTCTCAGAACAGCATTATATTGTTGACTTGATTGACTGTTCTGATGCTGCTGGCCAGCTGCATACCAGGTTTATGTCTAGTGAGAAGTGCATGTCTACAGATCCTCTCTCGCTGTCTATAATCCATAGCACTGTATTTAGAAACACGTCTCCTAAATCAGATCCTTACTTTGACATCTGTGCTTACACATAAAGAAGTTTGTAAATGAAACAAAAATAATAATAATAGGTTGTATTGAGAGTGTGATACAAAATTTCTTAGTACATTAAGTTTTTTGTTGTTCCACTAGATTTGACTGTGGGTTTGCACGGTGTAAATGCTCACGCCAGTCTTATAAACATTTAGATCGACTTACAGTTGGACCTGCCTATATTTAGATGTAACCACAGAGAACAACAACAGATGCACCACATATGAAACTTATTACAGTCTCAGCTTAGTGCGAAAGGGGAAAACCCTACTGACTGTGTTATCAAACAATGTCAAACGACATTGTATTAGATTACCCTGTTGAACCTGAATTTGTTAAGGCTCTTAAAGAAGCACAAAGTAAGGAGGACTCTACATATGTGCAGACCCTTCTCACAGAGGCAAGCAAAGAAAATCCAAATTTCATCATAGAGTTGTCTAATGATGATTGGATGAAAGACCCTGATGTCGAGCTCCCCCCAGCTGTACTCTTGGGTAAGTACAACACAAACATGCCTTGGCCAGTTTAAGAATTAAAATATTTTTAATCACATCAATCAACACCACTTCAAAAATGATTTTGCATATTATTTTGTATGGAACCCTACTTTATTATTATTATTATTATTGTATTATACACATTTCATGTGTGTAATTGTTACAGCTCTCAGCATTTCTCCCAGTCTGTAGACCTTCTGAAATACTAAACTGAGAGTTTTCAGTTTTTTTAATACAATTCCTGAAAAAATATGCTTCAAACTAAAATGCTAAATAAAGTTACCTTCAACCAAAGCTAAACCGGCAAGCTAAAGTTCGGCTAAATGCTTTATCATCACTCCCACATTGTGAAATATAAAGCAACAAACCATTAACTTGAATTTGTCCTCATTGTTTCAGCATATTTGACTGTACATAAGTACAGGCATTAAATGCTCAGGTATGTCATCAGCTCATTAAGAGATATTTTAAATTCAGCAGCCCATGTTTATGTGAGGTCACATGAAAGTGCAGCTAATGACGTCTTTCACATGTGCCTACACAGCTGCATAAGAACTGCTTTTAATAGCTATCAGAACCTTAAAGCCCTAAGTATAACAAATTGTTTTGAATTAAATCCTGTGATCAGCACAGTTAATGTTAAATAAACTTAATGGTCTGCTTCAAGGAGAAATTGATGCCCTTTCACTTCCCACTGGAATTACAATTGCAGCTCAGGGCACTTTTGGAATTAAGGTCACAATGTAAAGCACCAGTCAGGATCAGATTCTTGGTCAGCTGTGATTGGAGGACAATGCCATCGCACCTCATGATTTGTTGAAATGGAGAGTCTGATTCTATTCTTGGTTTGCGCAGCAGTGATATCATCAGCAATGCTTTCCATGCAGCTGTGTATTTGGCGTATTTATTCAACTGACCTCTCTGAACGCTCAGCCTCTTTGTTGTTGATGAAAACAATGATCAAGGCCCCCTTGTCATGCAATTACCCTGCTGATCACATGTCATTCGTACTAAAAATACGAGATATAGAGCAACAGCAATGATATAAATAGCCATAAAATCAGACAGGTAAGAAGTGGAAAGGATTGTCAATATTAGCAATGCTCTCCCAAGGCAGCGGGGCATGTGTTGTCAGTCGAAAGGCCACATTCTTGACAGAGGGAAGGCGGTCGTCTTTAGACAGCAGTCAGGGTGTCAGGAAAGAAAAGACAAAGGGTCATAAACAACCAGGGATGGACTTCGTTTGTCCTCCTGTTCTCAATGACCTTCTAATCCACCACTGGAGAGACTTGCAGGATGGATTCTCTGATCCAGAGCATCTGAACAAAGTTCTTGAATTTCAAAGCGATGAACTGCTGTGGACTGCTCAGAAACAGGGTGAGTCCGCTTTGATGAATAGGACTGAGATTTAAAATGAAACAATGTGTGTCTATTTTTGGGAAGACAATGTTTTTTTTTTTTTTATATATATTTCAGAATCAGCACCATGTCGGTCTGAAGCCTGCAGAAATGCATGTACTAATGTTTGTGCAGTCGTTATACTCCTGTATATATTCATATCAGTCATGTTCTTGAGCTTCAATATCCTGTTGAAATGCAGCATATGTTGTGAATAACACCAACATATGTTTAAATCTGTATTCAGAATGGGATACAACTTATCTGGTACACTTAACAGGCCTCAAAAAAATAGCTTAACGTGAGAGTCTACTACTTGTTTTGTGCAGGATTTGGTGGACCAGCAAAACCATGTTGTTCACCATCAAATGTTAGCTAGTTTGGTCTGATAAACTCGTATTATTATTTTAATATTAAAGGGGTAGTTAACCCCACAAAGGAAAATGATGTCATCATTTACTCACCCTTATGTTATTCTAAACCAGGGACAGCCTTCCTTGCCATACCCTGGCTCTTCATTGGATTTCCCCACCCACCCCTGGAATTCCTACTGTAGCTGTAACCTAGGGTTTTATGAAATGACACCACCGCTCCAAACCCATTAAACAAAACCCACACTACTTGGTAGAGACATAAAATTTAGGCGTTTATTCACATATATATATAGTTTGTTCCTCCTAGCGTGTAGAAAAATGTTATATTGAAAGTAACCTTTCAATATTAAGAATCTATTGTACTGCAGAAATCTTTCACAGACGGATTCATCAATTGATGATCATGGGTGGATGCCATATAAAAACCATTCAGAAAGTATTTAGAAAATTCAGGAAAAATATTTATGTTGCAGCCTGATATTACGATTGTTTAAATCCATATTTTTCCTTAAAAATCTATGCATCAGAATTACAAAGTGAAAACAGGAATGTTTAAAAGTCTGTAAATTTATTTAAACTGAATATGACATATACATAAGTATTCAGACCCTTTACTCAGTACTTTGTACCTTTGTCAGCATTTGCAGCCTCGAGTCTAGGGTAAGGTTATGGGATTTTCTGCCATTATTTTCAAATCCTCTCAAGCTCGGCCAGGTTGGATGGGGATTGTCAGGTTGGATAAGCCACTCCTGTGTTTCCCTTAGCTGTGTGCTTTGCCATCATTGCCATCTTGAAAGGTGATTTGTCTGCCCACTCTGATATCCTGAGCGCTGTGGAACAGGTTTTCATTGAGAATATCTCTGTACTTTGCTCCATTTAGCTTTCCATCAACACTGACCAGTGTCTCTGTCCTTACCATTGAAAAACCGCCACAGTCTGCTACCAGCCCACTTTACTTTTGAGATGGTACTCTGCAGGTGATAAGCAGAACTGGTTTCCTACAAACACGAGGCTTAGAATTGAGGTTCATCAGACCAGATAATCATGTTTCTTAGAGTCCTTTAGGTGCTGTTTTGTTTTCACCGAAGAGAGGATTGAGTTTGGCCACACCACCACAAAGCCCAGATCATTTTACATTGATTTTTGTCATTCAGTAATGATAGTCTCCAATAATAATAATAATAATAAAAGAAATTGAACTCCAGTCAAGTTGTAGAAACATCTCAGCAATGATCAAAAGAGGCACCTGAGCTAAATTTCAGGTGTTATTGCATAGAGTCTGAATATGTAAATACGATATTTACTTTTTTTTTTTTTTTTTTTTACAAGTTAACAGACATATCTTAAATTCAGTTTTCACTTTGTCATTACAATGCACCAAGTGTAGATTAATGAGAAAAAAAGAATTTAAACAACTGTGATATTAATTAAAATTTTAAAAATGAATGTATGCACAATATGCAGAAGCTCAATCATACTTGTTTGATATTTTCTTCAAAAATATATCTTAATTGTATTTCAAAGATGAACGTTTAGATTGTCAGAATTTTCATTTTTGGGTGGACTGTCCATAACGTAATTTTTTTTAAAACAAAATCAAATTTTCATTATCACAGCATATACAACAACAACAAATCTTAATGACCTATTGTAAAGTTGGATTTCATCTGGATATGTATATGACATATAAGTAATAATCCAGGCTTTTACAATGGACAGTGTGTCTGCTAGTAAACACCCCTCACATTCCCTGCACTCCCTTTTGATGAGAGACGAATGAGGCATCTTACATGAGGCACACTGACATACTGAAGCTTTTCATGCAAGGATAACAAAGCTTGCATCTTCTAAAATAGACTAAATGTGCCATGCTCTACAAGTTCGTTATCACTTAACTCACAGCATTGCGCTTCATACTATCTGTGGGTGAATGCAGCATTACTGTGGAGAGGAATCTGTTTGGAGTTGACACAGGATTTCTAAGGGATTGTGGTAATCTTCTGTGCATATGAATGCCATGCACAGGTCAATACTCAAGAGCCCTGATGCAAGTCACTGTTTGGGTCTGTCTCCATGCAACACCCCTACGACATATTCTGCAGATTCCAGTAAAGATTTTCCTGGTGCGACCACAAAATGAATGATCTCATAAAACCAAGAGATTATGCCAATGCAATTAAACTCTTTGATCGTATTGTAAATATCTCACTTGTGACACTGCAGGCACTTTTTAGCATACATGGAAGCAGCATATAAAATCTAATACATTTAACAATGCTTGTCTTAAATGTCCATGAAAGACAGGTCTATTATTCAAATATAACAAAAGGCAACAAATGGGCATAGATGTTAGAAGCTCAAAGGATTTAGCGTCTATCTCATACATCAACAACTAAAAATGGCCCCAGTAAGCTATGACCAACTGATGGAGAACAATGGCTTACTAAAAATAGAAGCAAAAAGTGCTTGAAGCCATAGGAAAACATGACTAGCACTATATAAACTCAAGTCCTTGAAAGCCTAAGCCATTTGAAAAGGTAAGAGGATGCTAAGAACTATGCGCTTTGAGAACCTCTGTTCCACTGTGCAGTTAAATGGATGGCAGGCTCTGCTGGATGATAACTCTGAGTTAGGACAGGATCATTGGGAAAGAGCTCATTTACGCTCCTTATGGCTCTATAGAGCAGTCGTGAAGGGAGACACAAGAGGGCTGCATAACCTCCTTAAAAGGAACTATATTGATGTTGATGTGCTTTACAATGTGAGCCGTGAGGAACTTGAGTGGCAAGCTCACACAGACACCCCCTTTGGACCCTCAGGTAAAAACAGTCATTTGTGAGATAGAAACTTTGGTAGTGTGCTGTATCGATAAATGAAACAAAGATTGAGTTTATTCTGATAACAGAGAAGAAGTGGAAGCTGTATGCATGCTGCTCTGGACAATTTTGTTTCTATATATATGTATGTGTATATATTTATTAAAATCTATTATTTGTAGTACCCTATTTTTTGTACTATTTCTGCTTTCAATAATTTTTTTTTTATTATTACTTTTTTTACAAATTAACAGAAGTTACTGCTGTTTTAGTTCATTTTTATTACTAGTATAATCTATGTCTAAATAGTTTGAGATAAATTACTGTTCAGTAGATTGGGGTCAATAAGATTTTTCATATTATTATTACAGTTGACATGCTGCTTAAACATTTTGCGGTTTGCTTAATGCACTTTTTCATAGAAGTACCATAAAAGTTCAAAAGAACAGTATTTGTCTCAAGTAGATGAAAAAAAAAACTATTAAAAAGTCTTTCATTACTTTTACTCGCTTAATTAAAGTTATGTTAATTCCTTTCATAAAATAAAAAAAAAAACTTACCAACCCCCCCACCAAACCATTAAACAGAAATATATGTTTTTGCTTTAAAAAAGGATAGTTTTAGTGTGTAATGAGATTCGTCGAGTTATTCAGACACATCAGTTATTCTGACACCTACAGTATTTCCCATTTCAGGTCTTTGGTCTTTGGAGTATAAAAGAGAACTGACAAGTCCACTGTGTATTGCTGCTGCACAAGGTTTCTCTGAATGTCTGCTATATTTACTGGAACACGGTGCACACCCCAACCTTATCGCAGGAGGAAAAGCAGCACTTCACGAGGCCTGTGCAAACGCCAACCTCGAATGTGTAGAGCTGCTGCTGGAACATGGAGCTAATCCTAACCAGATGACAGAGGAGGGACTGACTGCCTTACATCTCTGCAGAACACCACAATCACTACGGTATCATCATATGAATATGATACAACACACTATATTATTGCACCTTGTAAATATATATACTCTTAGGTATAATTTAAAAGTAATTGAAAAAAAATAAATAAATATATATATATATATATATAATAGTCAAATATGTCAAACTGATATTAAATCCATATGATATATCTCTATAAGTGTGTAATGCAAAAAAAATACAAAAATAAAAAATTAGTACTTCATATTAAAAATTGTCTACAATTTCTATTGCAGCTGTGCAAAAGCCTTGGTGAGATATGGTGCCAAAGTGAACTCTCCCAGTGAAGAAGAGGATGAAATACCTCTGCATGTGGCAGCTAGATATGGTCTGCCCCACCATGCACAGCTGTACCTGCGATTCGGAGCCTGTTTGAACCATAGCAGCTCTTCTGGTGAAACTCCACTGGGGGTGGTTTGTGGAGCCGTACCAGAAAAGACAGATGACAGCCAAGATGAACGATACCTGGAGATCTGTCATCTTCTCCTGGCCTACGGAGCTAAAATTAATTTGTCTGATAAAGAACGCCGCAGTCCTCTACACAAGGCAGCCCGCAACGTTCAGCTTAATCTGGTGGAGCTTCTCCTGGACCATGGGGCTGATATCAATGCCATTGACTATAATGGATGTTCACCGTTATCGAGCGTTCTACAAAGCTCTGTGGTTCGGAAAGAGTGGGAACCTCACAAGGTGGTTCAGACTTTGTTAAATCGAGGTTCTATTAAAGTGTGGCCACAAGCACTGCTGAAGGTGAACACTAAGATACTAGCACTGAGATTTATTCTACACATCTTTTTAATTCATGACATTAAACATTATATAATTAAAAGCAAATTTAAAGTCTGTTATTCTGTTGGTATCTTATTCATCATTCTTTTATATGCTTTTTGGTATGATTAGGTGGCAAAATTAATTATGTTATTATTTGTAAAAAAACATTAAGGTATTAACAGCCTGCGCAGGAGCACCTAAAACTGTGGAAATCCTGTTTAACTCATACACACTTGTTCCTGTGACCTCCAAATGGGTTGAGGCTATACCCGAGGACATTTTTCATGTAAGTCTTTCATCATTTCACATTTTGCATTCACTACAAGAAAAACATGATTCACACTATAACAATGTTTTTAATTAAATGTATTACATTTTCATTTATTTATAAATTTTTATTTTTTTAGCTTCACAGAACATTTTATGAGTCTCTCTTTGCACTGGAGTATAAACCACGTAGTTTACAGCATCTGTGTCGGTCTGCACTGAGGAAACAGTTTGGAAAAAACTGCTGCTCATTCATTCCCAGACTCCCCGTACCAAAGCCACTTGAACAGTATCTTCTTTTGGAACCG
This sequence comes from Enteromius treurensis, assembly GCA_032275025.1. Lineage (NCBI taxonomy): Eukaryota > Metazoa > Chordata > Actinopteri > Cypriniformes > Cyprinidae > Enteromius > Enteromius treurensis. The sequence goes on from JAUCMU010000151.1 coordinate 10,434,041, forward strand.
GAGGGGTACATTGACTAGAATCAGACCTTTTGGCAGATGCCTTTAGGGAACTGTAGAAGGTTTTTTTTTTTATGCAATAAAGGACAAAGATGAGTGCCTTAAGTTTTATTCGCATAGTCACCCTACAGTGATATTATCAGGCATTGAATTTTTCTCCACCTGTTTCCAAAACTAGTAAATAATAATAAATAGCTTTACAAAATGCTTTATTGTTTGAATGACAGTGTGTTGCAGTTGCAGCTCAATTTATGTTCATTGTGTATTATTTCACTACGAAATAAATTTGTCAGTCAATAAAATGTTTGTCAAGTCTGTCTGTCATTTCTTTATTTCTCCAGTGCATGTGTTATATGCAAGCGCTTCCTCACAACACAGCAATAGCAAATGATTGGTGGAAATAAGTAAAGATAGAGAGGCTGTACTGACATTTATCAGCTTCTGTGCATGACATTTGATCATTAGCTGCTGTCACACAAAACTATGTTTGCGGAACTGTGAATTGCACTTGTTTTGATGTATTTTTATGCTTGCAAGTTGACTTTAGCACTAAATTAACTTTATACGTTTGTTGTTTTTACTGTTGTTTCTACTATTATTATTATTATTATTATTATTTTAGTAGCCTTATTACATGTCTGCTCATTTGATGTTAACACGGCGGTCATGAGAGGGCGACCTGCTCAATGTGAAATATATATATATATATATATATATTTTTTTTTTTTTTTTTTTTTTTTTTTTTTTAAGAAAATAGTGTAAATATTTTAATTAAATCTCCATTGTATCCTACTAAATGTTGTATTGTGTTTTTGCGTTTTTAGTTTTAAACTTAAATGTTGTCTATCCTTTCATAATACAAGAGCTTTAGCTAAAGATCTCTCTCTCACACACACACACACATTTTCATTCCTAATTTCCACATTCCACAGACTAAGTTCGCATTATCTTCGTCTCTTGGTCAAAAAGTGCGTACTCGCTTTAACAGTGTTGTGCCACCTGGGAGCGGTAAACGCACCGCTATTGAACTGCATGAACGGCGGTGACGCACAAGCTTCACGAACGAACCGGATCAGACAGACCCTAGTGTGTCTTGTCACTATTATCTGTGCTTGTCAACCTGAGTCGGTTGTTCATCCAAGCTTTAACCAGTTTCGCCGCCTTCATTTTGCGCAGTGTACGTGAGCGTTAAAGTGCAAAAGAGAAAACGGGAGGCATGTGAAGTTACTGTCACTTTCACCAGAGATGGAGAATTCGGTTGAAGATGAGTGCGCTGATTCGGGAGCGGAGACCGGAGGGTGAGTAATGATAAACACCCTTGTTTTAACAAAGAAAAATGAAATACATAGGATTGGGAATATAGCTATACTGCACTAATTACGGTAAACACCAATAGGCTACAAATATCAAGAATCTGATTCATTTAAAGGGATTCATTTGAAGAGGATTCTGTTACCTGAGCAGCGGAGGTTATCAATAAAATCATTGAACAGCGCGCTTGTTTAAAGTTTTCTCGTTTCGTGTCTACCTCAGTTGGCCCATTTCTTATTTAACCATCTGTTGTTTGGTATTAACACTCAAGACATCTGTGCGCAGAGATTTACTGCTGAAAAGTAGCTGGAAAGCCAATGAGCTGAGCTATTAGTGCATGCTGCTTAGGCTTTTTAGCACAAGAGAGTGACAGAAGTAGCCAAAATACTAATCACACAGATCTGACATCAGCTCTCTACCTCAGATTTAACTCTCTATTATCTCAAAGTCATGTATGATCTGTACCATCATTCTGTGATTTCAGCTGTGAACGATGAAAAGATGCATCCTGGTTTGTTTATAGGTATGTCATATTATAATGGCTGTCCTGTCTTGTTGGTGTGGGTATGGTGATTTAGTAGGATAGTAGACTATCCTCTCTTCTTCAGTACATGTGACCTGTGTGTTTGTATGGTATATATCTGCTTTCAAATATTATTTATTTAGATATTAGTTCGGAAGAAAATGGCCTTGACACCTTTCTGATGACTAACTCTTCAATTAGCTGATGCATTTATCCAAAGCTACTTACAGTAAAACATGAGCAACCTGGGGTTTAAGCTCAAATGGTGATAGCTTATCCCTTGTTGAGTTTGAACTACAACCTGTAATCTTACTACATTTAACCACTAAGATTCATTGTCTGGTTCTCCTCTTGCCTTCAAAATGTACAAAACCATCTTAGTAATCCACCTGACCCAAACATTTTTGTGTGGTTGATCCTGTCTTTTTAATGTAAAGGATGTATTTTTCATATGTAAATGTATTGAAGATCTTCCTACTTTTTTGATTAGCCACATTCCGCTTACTGTTAAAAAATGAACGAATAAAATGAATAAATATGTGACCTTGTACCAAAAAATCATGTTATGTCGCTGGGATATATTTATAGCTACAGGTATAGCCAAAAAATGTATTGTGTTGGTTAAAATGATTTATTTTTCTTTTATGCCAAAAGTCATTAGGATATTAAGATTTGGTTAGAAGTCAGATTTGGTTAGGATGATGCTAAAAAAGTAGAACCAAGATTTTCTGTGGCTTATATCCTCATTTTGTTAATTTGGATGACAGTAAAATAGACCATTTAAAAAAAGGATGGTTTCTAATGATACTTAAGAGTGCATTGTTTAAGTGTGCAGACATGCAGAAAACTATAAAGCACTCGCTGACTCAGGAATAGCGAACATAAAATATGAAATTACTGTAATGTCTTTACTGACCACATTCATAGACTAATAATAATTTTATTTGTGTTAGTATGTATTACTGAACATAGAAACACATAAAAGGGCTTTTGCTGCATAGGGATGCAGCGATTAACCGGTTTCGCTGACGTCACAGTTAATTAACAGTAAATTAACAGTCCGCTAACCCGAGTTTTTCCGTTACACAGAACGGTACCGTTGCAGCTTGAACAAAACTAAAACAAAGTTACACTAGTGGTGCACTGGCTTAAATTACACGCTTATAATGACACGGTCCACAGAGGCTATTACACGCATTATTAACTGTGACAAAAGACTAAACAGATCCTCTATTTCCACCGGAGAAATGTCTGTCGATAGTGCGACACTGTTTTGGGTACACCAAGAAGGTGTCATTTAAATATTGCTGTAAAAAAACTGCTGCTAAAGAATGAATGTGTAATGAATAACAGACAGCTAGATGTTCATTGAATAATTTGAGCTATGAGCTCGTTTGATCAGCATTGTGACCGCATCAGATAAGGAAGAAATGAAAGTGCGGTAATATCACATTTACTTAAATCAATTGAAAGTTGTGAAAGTTGCGTGTGAATTAGTCTATCCTACCTATAGATGACAGTTGATTATTGTAACGTGTAGGCGAGATGAAGACACGTTGAGTCACGGAGTTTTCCTCAATAATGAACATGTTTAATAAATGCTTACAGGATAACACTGACAGGGTTTCAAAAACACGTATAACAACAACAATGACCGACACAGACTGAAACACAGGGTAAGCTTAAGTACGGAAGAC
>JAUCMU010000151.1:10445416-10464884 GCA_032275025.1 Enteromius treurensis
TGAGTGTCACAGCAAAGGGTCTGAATACTTAGGACCATGTGATATTTCAGTTTTTCTTTTTTAATAAATCTGAAAAAATGTCAACAATTCTGTGTTTTTCTGTCAATATGGGGTGCTGTGTGTAAAATGAAACAAAAAAATGAACTTGAATGATGAACTTGAAAATTTCTTGCCTATGGAGAAAAATGAGGAGTCAGGTCCCTGAAATTTAATTTGAGCTCTGTAATGACGCTCTGAAAGCTGCATTGTGAAGCAGTTTTTTTGATTAATGTTGTCTCTGCGGAAATTGCCTTCAGAGTGCATTTTCTTTGCATTTCTTTCAGTGGCGTCCTGAGGGTGTTTTGGTAGAAACCAAACAAACCAAAACTCAAAAAAGTGTAGCAGCGCGACCTTCTCTTCCTGAGTTGTTACCTAGCTACTGTAGAAAACAACTGCTGCTAGAAACTACACTGATGAAACAAATATAACACAATTTTGAGCCAAACTGATTTTGAGCTCAGGTTCAGACCATGCAACTGAGCATTACTGCTTAAACACCCTACAGTGTTACATACAGAAAAAAATTGTATTCAAACACCAAGGCATTTCCTAAATTGTACACATTTTTAAAACATTTCTGGCCTTTTGTGTTTGTGTACTAATGTGTGTGGAATGACTGTACTCAATATACTCAATACTTAAACTAACCTAAAGACAGGCAAATTAACTAACACACAAGCATATACAGGTCAATTCTGCCTGACCTGGATTAGCTGTGATCAAAGCAGGTTTGACTCTCTGTCACAACTATAGCCTCATTACTAATCAACCCCTGCTGGGGCCAAATGGCACAGAGAGGATTTCACACATAATAAACATTATGTTTTAAAAGGAAAAAAAAACTGGTTGTACGTACAGACATACCATATAGATAAGCTCTCTCGCTTTACCTATGTCTTCTCTGAATTTTTGGACTACAATCTGCTGCTGGACATATTAAATAGGGCCTATTTCATGTTTGTAAAACAACAGGGTATATATACTTCACAGTACATATTTCACAAATGTACCGTTTTTACTTTATTGTTGAAAATGTAAATATTACACTTGTTTCAGAAACAATTCCAAACTTTTAGAGAGGTATTGTAAATTCATAAAATACTGAAATTATTACAACATTTTTGCAAAACTACAAATTTGTGTTTACTCACCAAAGACAATTTTATTCACATTTGGTGCTCAAAGAGTCAAACATTTCCCTACAGTTTGATATATACTATTTTGAGGAAGATATAACCCATACAGAATGAAAATTATGGCATAAGATGAGCGAAACGTATGAATGTGGAAAACGTGGGAATGTGTGAGTGGAGCAGTGAGGAAGAAGGGCACAAAGAGGCTGAAAGGTGGATGGAAAAGCAAATAAAGCAACAGAGGAAAATGATGGGGGGAGATCTAGAGGGATGGAGGGACTGTGCAGTGGGGTGTGCAGCAGGAAACAGTGGAACTTTGTTACTCTAATGCACACACACTCAACAATGCTTGCTAAGTTAAAAAGAGAAATTTTCCTCTTTTCCCCTCTCTCTCTCTCTCTCTCTCTCTCTCACACACACACACACACACACACACAGGTATACAGTTACCTTATCAAAGCCACATTCCCACATTATGCTTTATTTGGCATTTGCAGGAACATGGTTTCCTTTCCCAAGTCATTTTTGTTTAATGTCAGACTACTTTGACAGTTAACTGCAGAATCGTTCTCCACAAAGAGTTACATAACGGTAAGAACATTTCATGATTTAAAACGGTTTTTACCTTTTTTTCCTTTAAGATCAGATTTTATATTCATATGGTGACCGAATGTATTCTGCATTAGCTTACCTAAATACTGCTAATATCACACATTGAGGTTTACTGTTAACAGTTTTTTTTTTTAATAAATGCAGTCTTACTAAGCATTATATCAAGAGATTATATCCATTCCAAACATCTGAACGGTAATGTTTTTGTAGATTCTATTATCAGTATAGTACAAGGTCCTACCTTATATTAGGTGGCCTTAATTACCATGGACTTACATCAAAAATTACTATATACTTATTGTGTTTGTACTGGATTTCAAAACACTTTTGCTTCTCTTGAGGTGGGATACAGGTCAGTATAGGTTTAAGGGTGGGTCAACAGTTGTAATTAGAGAAATTAATTGCAGATCTAATTACAAGGTATTTCTTATAGATATATGTACAGTGTAAAAACATGTATGTACACAATAAGTGCATGGCATCAAATGGTTAATTCAAATGTTAAGTACATAATAGTTAAAGCCGTTTTAATTTGGGACCAAGTACTAGGATCTGCATAAATGCATAATTTCCTGTTGTCATTTTTACTTTGTCAGGTTCAAGGTTCACGCTATTACCGCAAACACACTATTGCGAAGTTCTGTCACCTTCCTCCTGATGATCCTCCGGTAACCACCCCTCCTCCACCCGAGCCGCCCCCTCCACCTCCTCCACCATATGGCCGCGGGCCTGCCTCCTATCGCAATCGCCGTTATCACCGGAACTCATCGCGTTCGCGGACCCAGACCCTTCCCTCTCCGGTCACCTCCAGGACGCCTACGCTGTGTGATCAGGAGGGCCGCATGGAGAGGCTCCAGAGGGATGTGGAGTTCTTACGAGCAGGATGGACAAGCCACCGCTCACAGTCCCTCTTTTCTCTGCCTACAGACGAGTCCCGCTCCTCGTGTGCCTCTCCGTCAAGCTTCCGCCCTCGCTGCTTCTCTTCAATGGCTGCTCCAATTTTCCGTGTCAATGTCGATACGCTAGTGGGAGCTGAAGAGACGGATGTGGACACAGGACAGACCATCAGCGGCAGCTCTGTGGACCTGTCGGTGGTCTCAGGTTATTCCCATCCACAGCTGAGGCCCCATTTAAAGGCCCCAGCACCGCGGCCCAAGTCTGCTCCTCCAACAGATGGATGTCTTGAGTTTGCTGATCTGACCTTTAATAACACCACCTCCATAAGACAGACTCTTGTGCCGTCTAGAACACAGAGCATCGCTGCAAAATCCACACCTTGTGTAGTACAGCCAAAGAATGTGAAGGATGTGTTGCAGGACAAAGGACAGCAGAACAGCAATGGCATTGTGACAGCAGAGGATTGTGGTCAAGAAGGCATTGCGGAGGAAGAGCAAGAATTTTATATCTGACACGTGCAGGAAAATTATCCGCATGTATGCGAGCTTAAAGGGTTACTCCACCCCAAAATGAAAATTTGATCATTAATCACTTGCCCCCATGTCGTTTCAAACTTGTAAAAGCTTTGTTTGTCCTTGGAAAACAATTTAAGATATAAGAAAGAGATTTAAGAAAACAGGGAGGTTTGTGACTGTCCCATTGACTGCCAAGTAATAAACACTGTCAAGGTGTAGAGACTTCTTTAGAATAGTCCATCTGCCATCAGTGGTTCAATCTGTGTTTTAAGAAGTGACGAGAAATGTACTTCGGATACAAAAAGAATTGTCATTGAGGTCAATTTTGAGGTCTTATATAATTGCAAGCAGCTGAGTATTTAAATGTAGAAAAACTTTCATCATTTACTTACTTTTATATTGTACTAAATTCATAAGACTCATGTGAAACACAAATTAAGATATGGTTCATTGAAAGTCCAGGTAATCAAAACTTCAGTTCATTAAGGTATTGACAAATATTTGCAGTTGAAGTCTTGTGAAGAGGTATGATAACTTTATATAATGAGCATTTAATTAGACATATAAACACTTATGTTAAATATAAATGAATATATTAAATATATCATAATTCATACATTGTAATAAACATATTAAATATGAGCATCAAACACACGTGCATTGAAACATAGGTTTACTTAAAAATATTTAAATTTGTGTTTCCTGAAGTATTACGGGTTTGGAACAACTCGAGCGAGATAACCAAATTTTTGGGTGTAGGCTACTACATTTAAGCTTTTGTTCTATAGTGAATTTGTTTTATTAGCAACAGGACGTACTTAAGAGTGTGCATTCATAATGAATGACTGTAAGACTGAATCAAATGGACTTGTATTTGTTGTCTGTTGTGGTATTCTGTAGTGTTTCTTGATAGTTGGAATAACAAGAGCTTCATTATGTCAGAGAGCTCAGCGAAGAACAACGTTCTGCCATCTAGTGGTTGAACATGGCAACTACACAAGTGTCAGACGCTTATGTTATGAGGTAACAGGTCACTTGTTATTAGAGAAAATAATGAAATCTCTTTAATTTGTACAGTTTCACTTTTTGTTTCCTTTTAGAGTTTCAGAAAATGTGTGTTTTTGACCAGAACGTAATGCTTTACATTGTCACATGTTTTAAATTATATATAAATATGTTTGTTTTAATGACCTCTCAGTGACATATGTCAGTGCCCAGTGCAAAATATCAGTGATTATATGAATAGACAAGAAAATAATCAAGGAACTCATTAATGTCTGCGTTTACTTATATAATGTTATTATGGTGTGAATTACTTGCTGTTGATGTTGGAAAAACAAAACCCAAATAATTATTATGGTTATTATAGGGGCTAGCAGCTGTTTCTCTGAGGAAAAATAAATAAATAAATAATGCATTGTGGACAGTTGTCTACTTTTACAACAGTTGGTCACTGGGACCTGTTGTAAATTGTTTCGAAATTCTTCATCTAAATGCAGTACATAATGTTGCCAATATGTTCATGTTGTCAAACACGGAAAACAAGTCTTATGCTGCATTTTAAAGTAATACGCAGGCTTGTTTATCAAACCATTACTATTTGTTGCCTATACAGTTATTTTCAAAACTTGGTTCATTGTAGGGTCAAAGGTCAGAGAGGTCGATGTAACTCATATACACATACATGAGTTGCCCCTCTCTCTCAGTGCCAGATCACTCCCCACCGGTTCCCAGCTAATCCCATGAGCGTACCTGGCACATCGCTATGGCGATACCGCCTCTCAGTGCTACTGCGCTCCAGCACTGGACTAGGATTCTGTTAATCCTGTCCAGCAGCCGTAGAGCTACAGAAATAGGGCAGAAGGGGTGAACGAGAGCAAACACTAGTTCCCTGCTAGAACATAAGTCACTTCTAATAAAGTCAATTCATTTGATGCAGCTCTAGATTAAACATGCTGGGATACAATAGCGGAATAATCAGACAGGAAACATAAAAATAATGCTAAAATAATTATGAATAATTATTAGTAGTAGTATTGTTGCTTCAAATATTATAAAATGTATACTATACATAATATACAGTATACAAAATGTGAACAGTTGTAATCATAACTGAAAGTTCAACTGTAAATACCTGTTAAATGGTAAACGGTAAATTCCTGTAAAACCATAAACTGACATTCCCAGAATTCCATGCGTTGCATTTACAATTTGATGTTTTTTCTTTGAAATAACAATATTTCTTCTTAGTTTTTTCTTATCAGTTATGTTTTTTACGGTTGTATGTTGCCTCTAATGCTGTTAAATGAATGTTTATTGCATATTTGAGTTTAATGAGTCTCACCATGATGGTGTTTAGTGTTTGTGTGAATGAGGCTGAGCACCTTCGATACTAGTTCTTATTTATAAGCTGCTTGAGATGGGCTTTGGTTCATCGTGTGACTTTCTCATCTCCACCTGCATTTGGTATTTATCAGTATATTTCAAAGCTACAAAACAGATTTTGGTTAATGATTTAAATGATTTAACTGTACATTTCACTTAAAATAGTAAAACCTAAAACATTGTTACTGTATTTTTGGTCAAATTCTGGCTACAACAGCTGCCATTATTTCATTGTAAATTTTATAGAATTTGTTTTACAGTGTATACCCAAACTTAAAAACGATCTTACTGAATATTAACAGGCGGCAAATTAGGAGTTTGAGGCAGAAATAGTTAATAGTTAATCAATAATAATTATTTGAAAATAATAAATATTATTATATAAGTAGTACTGTTCTCCCCATAATAATAAACTTAAACTGTTAATGTGTATAAATCCACATGCATCAATATTCATAATGGTAATGATGCATATTATTAGCAGTTATTATTAGTACTCCCCCTATATTAATGGTATTATTACCACAACTACTACTAATAATAATAATATTACCATTGAGACACTAATATTTTTACAATTAAATAATAATGCAAACACAGAATTGGGGAAATATTATCCGTGTCATGTATAATTGTGAGAATGTAATGCTGAATCTGCAGTAGTATGTCGAGGCTACTTCCACTTGATTTAGACACAGACATTTTTATTCTTTTAGTTCATCAATACTTGACCCATTAAAGAAGCTTCTCTATTCAAAGTATGTACGCATACCAACTTTTAAATATCTGACCTCAAGATGAAAGAGGAGTTGTTTACTTCGGACGGCATTCCTTTGGGTGCATTGTCCTTGCTCAAGCGACCGTGACTTTCCCATCATCATTTCCCATCTTAAAAATTCAAATGCCATGGATGGAATACTGGAGTTAAAGAATCTGTCTTCTCCACTGACTGCTGCCAAGTTGGTTCTTCTAATTAACATGCTTTCTGATGGGCACCATCCAAATACCTGATGCTTACTGATCATTTCCCGCTTGCAGTTTACCATGGGAAAAAATGTCTCTTCAATCCATTAGGGTCATTTAGGGGAAACTCCAATTACTGTGGAGATCTGACTTCGACAATGTGAAGAGAGAAAAAAAACTGTTAAATGTAACAGTTGTTTAAAATAAATGTTCGGTAAAACTTTACTATTCTTACTATTAGCTACTTTAGATAAGTACTTATACAGCAAATATTCTGCATGACCATATTCTACACCCCTAATTCACGACTTAACAAGAGTTATAGTTAATGGTTTGTTAACAGTGAGAATTGGGCCTTAAAATAAAATCTGACTAAATTAAGAGTTTATTTGCAAAAACAGATTACACATTGTCAAAAACATATATGTATTATTTTAACATGTTTCCTTGTGTTTTATTTTGTTCTTAACAGTGCATTCTTAATTTGTAGCTGTGTTGTTTATTTACATTCAAAAGAAAAATATGAAGCCTTTAAGACTTTTGCCTTTACAGGAAGAAATAATACATTTAAATGAATGTTGTCAAATGATTAATCGTGATTAATCACATCCAACATGTATGTGTGCTACTTATATAAATACACACACATGCATGCAAATATTTCTGAAAAATATGTTATATTTATATATTTAACATATTTATTTATAATATAAATTATAAATGTAAATGCATGTACATATTTTCAAAATATATACTAAATGGCAGTGTATTAATACATAATAAATATACACAGAACATAGACATATATTAAGCAATCAAAAACTTTTTTATGTGATTATTCACGATTAATCATTTGACGGCACTAATTTAAATATATTTAAAAAAGAAAACAATTTTACATTTTAACAATATTTCACAATATTGTTTTTTTGTTTGTCCAAATAAGTACAGCTTGTTGAATTTCAGTAGATCAATAAACCTTTGAATGGTAGTGTATAACATATCTATACTCTACCATTCCCCATTAGGTTTATTGATCAACAGTTTGGTAAAGCTCACACCATGGCATTGATTAGTCTCCATGAGGATTTAAAATGTTTAATGGCATCTCTTGCCGAAAATGCTGATGCAGCATGTTGCCCTGAGTTATAGCTGCATGGCATTTGTTCACTCTATCAAAAGAACAAGCTGCTTGTGTAATGACTTCCTCTCTCTATTATGTATGTGTGTGTGTGTGTGTGTGTGTGGCTGAACTTGTTGAGTGCGGATTTGCTGGTCGAGCGCATGCCTCCCTCTGCCTGGCTCCTTATAGTGCTGGGCGGGAGGTAGGAATTCTGACCGAGTGGTACGGACATCGCCGCCGGTGACCACAAACACGAAGCTCTCCCTTTAAACAAGATCTCATGATCGACAACTCTTTCAATCAGTTGTCCTGGCGTGGAGGATCAGGGTGAACGCACGTCCTCCTGGAGTGACAGTAATAGCGGAGCTGAACATCAGGAGCAGCTGACACTCACCCATTCCAGAGGAGCAGCTGGCTGGTGAGAAGTTCCTGAATATTTGAATTCAGTCATTTTAATAGTAATTTTTATTATTATTATTTTATTTATGCAATGTAAGAAGTAAGATTTTAAATATTTTATTTCAATCATAAATTGTAATTATAATTTTTTATTACTTTATAATCATACCATAAGAGCAAGATGTTCTTAAATATTTACGTCCAATCATAAATTTTTATTATATTTTGTTTTTAAGTATTTTTCAATTGTACTATAATTATATATTTTAATCACAGGCCTATTTTGATCAACATCAATATAAAGCTATATCAATCTAGCAAGGATTTATGTTTAATTTTATTATTTTTGTTTTGAGATTTACACCACATTATATTATATTTTACATTTATATTGAATAATATATGGTGGCTGTGGAATATTTCACTCAAAACTGAAAATTCTGTCATCATTGTTTTAAACATAACATCTGATAAACATAAGAGAATATATTTTGAGAAATGCTTCAGTCTTTTTTATTTTTATTTTTTATTCCATCCAATGGAAATCAGTGGTCACCAAAAACTATTTGGTGACAAACATGCTTCAAAATATTTTCTTTTGTGTTCCACAGAAGAAAGTATGACTTACAGGTTTGGAATGACATGAGGGTGAGTAAATGATGACAGATTTTTCATTTTTTGGCAAATTATCCTTTTATTTTTACATTCATTCAGAATAGAGGCCACACATCAGTGCCATTAACATTTTAATCTTAAAAACAAATAAAATCTTTTATAAAGTTTAAGCAACTTCAACAATTGCTTGTGAAAGGTGTGCTGCTGAAAAGTGGGTGATAGTAGTATTATTTTGTACTGAATAAGCAAAGGGTTATTCAGAACAAAAGAAAATTATTAGGTTATCTTTAATAGCTATCAAATACATTATATATTTTATTGTCAAATCCATGATTCATTTAGAAACCGTTTTCCTAATCATTTGTGTCCGCAGATTTTGACCTGTTGATCATGCATCAGCTGTCTGTGACTTCCCTGGTGCTGTGTCTGTGGCTGCTGGAGCGCTGCCATGGCAACAGCCTCAATGATCTACACACACAGTTTGGCGTCAGCCTCTACCAGACACTCACAGAGACGGAGAACAACTCCAACCTGATCGTGTCTCCAGCCAGCGTCTCGTTGTGTCTGGGTCTTCTTCAGCTCGGTGCCAGGGGAAAAACTCTAGCACAACTCGAGGAAACTCTGGGATATGACGTGAATGGTGAGAGGAAACTAGCGGCACACCTGTAATCTGTATGTTTTTGTGCTAAATTAATATGAGAGTTATGATTAAACAAATCGCAATACACTGCTCTCCTCGTAGACGCTCGAGTGCAGGACATTCTGTCTCGGCCACAAGGAGACCTGGGTAATTCCAGTGAAGGGGTACGGCTTCAGCTTGCCAATGCCTTATTTGTCCAGAGTGGTGTGAAACTCCTGCCAGAATTTACCCAGCATGCCTTGGGATGGGGTAACAGTAGTCTACTGAGTGTAAACTTCAGTAATCCAAACCACACTCATAGTCGGCTACAGCAGTGGACACGGTCTCAGAGTAAAGGTAATTATTTACATTTAATTATGTAAATATGTGTTACAATTTATTATATAATTATTTACATATATATTATGTATATATATTATGTTTCATTCTTTTAACTCAAAATTTCATGTTTAGTTAAATTTGATCCTTGCAATTCCTTGAAATTATTTGTGAAATTTGAACAATTTCTACACCAAATATTGCATTTTAAATATAATAATGAATTTAAAATAAATATAAACTTATATGACATATGTAAAAAGTCAAATTTATTTGAATTTAAATGTATGCCTTTTAAATGTAATTATGTACTGTAAATATGAAAAAATATATATTAGGCAAAATTAGATAATGAAATATTTTTCAGTGCATTTAAATTGTTTTGTTATGAAACTATAGTACATGTAGGATATGTAGGATACATACTGTATGTTTTCATATAAATGATTAAGAGTAAGTGTATGATTTATTTATAAAGCTGATGACCGTCTCCAGACAAAAGAGGAGCAGTACGAGGAAGAGGTTTCCAGGCAAGATAGTTTACTGCACATGGCTCTTCTGAGCACGGTGGTGTTTCATGGTGCCTGGCAGAAACAATTTCTCTTCACTGATACTCAGAACTTGCCCTTCAGCCTCTCAGACGGCAACACAGTCAAAGTCCCGATGATGTACCAGTCAACCGAAGTCAATATTGGTAAGAGGAGGAACATGACAGACACCAATACAAGAGTGAGATAAAAGCCTATTGTGCTGCTAAGAGCGTATATTTACCTCTTGACCTGTCTTAAGGGCATTTCCACCTGCCGTCTGAGCAGGAGTACACTGTGCTGGAGCTTCCATACTTGGATCGCTCACTCAGGCTGCTGGTGGCCTTACCTAGTGATCGGAAAACCCCTCTGTCCCATCTGGAAAAGCAGCTCACGGCCCGTGCTGTGGGACTGTGGGATACTGGATTAAGACGCACTAAAATGGATATATTTCTGCCCAGGTAATAACATGCAAAATATTTATCTATAAATGACTTGAGAAATACCATTTTATGCAAATTGGATATATCCTTGTATATTAGGTTTAAGATGCAGAGCAGGTTCAATCTGAAGCCTGTTTTACAGTCTCTCGGTGTCTCTGACGTCTTCAGTCCCTCAGCTGCTGATTTTACAGGCATCTCAGGTAAGACAGTTCCACCAAAAGCAGTTTATACCAGTCATAGATGCTGAGAAATAATCACAAACACCTTCAGTGATTCACTCGGTGAAGATTAAGCCTTTTGTTTGATATGTCTACAGACGGAGAAGGCCTTTTTGTGTCAGAGGCTTTTCATGAGGCAAGAATAGAAGTGACAGAGCAAGGGACAAAAGCAGCTTCAGCTACAGGTATGTGACATTTTGCCTGGTGTAATGCATAAGTATGGAAATGTTGAGTTGAACACTTATGAATATCAAATACTGTTTAATGTTAATGAAGACTGATCTGATTCAATATTGATATATTAATATCATAATATGAGACATGAAGATACCCCAGCCTTTTTAGACTTCATGTTATGCCTGAATGATTTTTTTTTTCAGCTGATAAAAGATAAAAACATAGCTAATCAGAATCCATCCTGCTCTTAAGAGCTTGAGCATTCGAGCAACAGATGACACAGCAATAATAAACACAACATTATCATCTGTTAGTGTGGACACTGATCGCTGTAACTGGCCTCAAGTCCTTATTTAACTAATTAAATCAATGTTATTCTATTAAACACATCTAAACGTTACCAAATATTATCCCTCTTTTCCTTTATATTTTAAGATGTAATCTTTTATACGCTCAGCAAGGCTACTGCCTGTTGTATGTGTACCTGGTTTGAGAATCAGTTGTAGTCAACAGATGGGATATTGTTGAACAGACTGTTCAAGCTGTGAAACAATAACTAAGCGCTCTCCCTCTTATCTTTCTTTTTAGCAATGGTGCTATTAAAAAGATCCCGTTCAGCGGTTTTCAAAGCAGATCGACCATTTCTCTTTATCTTACGGCAGATCAGTACAGGTAAATACTAAAAACTGGAATGATCACACATGCATTAAATTGCATACAACGTCCAAACATTTGAGATTCTTGCATAAAAATTAGGGAACTGAACAGAATCTGCAAATGTAATGCTCCATATTGATCCTCATGAACAATGTTATTAATCTTCATGAACCCACACAGATCTGCATGACGTCTGGTGTGCGATGTGGGACAGTCAAGTTAATCTGTAGGTTTTTGCTTCACAGGATCATTGCTGTTTATAGGTCGAGTTCTAAATCCAGCCGAGATGTCTTGAGATGACACACGCTTCAAATGACAAACATACACAAAGGGCACTTGTGTTAATATACATCCGTATGATTTTGCCAGCTCCACACACTCCTCCTCTCTTATGGGTGGGGGGGTCAGAGGCATATCCGAGGACCAATAGGAGGGTCCACTGACACTTCAGGAAGAGGGATGAGACTTTTGTACATATCTGTAAATAAACATTTTATTACATCTGGGTTTTTGCACTTCAAAGCGTCTGTTGTCATTTTTTGTCTGTCCTCAATAATGATGGAAAAATTTGGTTACCATCAACTACTGGTTTAATGGATATCACAATAAAAATTCAGCTACAGCCGTTTCATGGTTTAGCAATAGAAAAGAGAAATGATTTTATCCCTGCAAGGGGATCGGTTCAAGTATATGGAAAACACAATGAACTTAAGATTTGCAATCCTTTTTAATGACATTATGCCACTGAGAAATTAATGACAGAAAATGTCATTTACTTACATGACTATTCACAGTGTAAAATAGACTTTATTCAAATACATACAAAAAAGGCTTTCCACCAAAACCTTCTTAAATAATATTCTCGATATCACCATGTACATATATACAGCATAATAAAAATACTTTTCTAAAGAAGCCTTTCTCCTTTATCAATAACACATATGGCAAAGATTTGGTCCCTACTTCAGGGCGCAGGGTTAAGAGGGTGAGATACACAAAGACAGACCAAAAAAAGAGCTAATGGACACTGAATATTTGGCAGTAATGTAGGAATACATTAGCAGCAACTTCCCCATGTCGACGAATAAGTGGCTCTTAACTCCATCCTGAACGATTAAGTATCAACTTTACATGATTTGGGTGTTTCCTTCTAGTTGTTACTTCTGTATATCAAATATGGTTACTCAGTGCAGAACTGTCATTTGCAAATTTTAGTTAACAGAGCAACAGTTCAGAGAAGTGAAGCAGTCCTTTTTCCACAGAAGTTTGTCATGTTTCTGTGGTCTGGAAACCACAGGACGTGCTACAGAAGGTCTTTTGCTAAAGGCAAAACAGTTGCTTGAAGCCATGCTTGATAATGGTGGGTGGTTTAAAAATTCAAGTCCAAGTGGCAAGTTTATTTTTATAGATTAAGAAAAAAAAGAAAGAAAAACTACACTTGTGAAAGGAGAATTCTTTTTAAGAACATTGGGAAAACAACATAACAGAAAGAGGTTCCTCTGCTGCCAGATGCTCCATCTTCTGCAACATCATTCCTGAGAGGAGTTATTTAACAAACAACAAATGACTTTTGGAGTGTGCAAGTCTACATTTAATTATAAAACCTCAACTTCACTCGAACCTCCAGCTTTAAAGAATTGCTATTTACTCGCCTTTTATTGGTGTAGAATATTGCTGATTTAGTTGCTTTATTAGAGAGACTGAAGCTAACAAATGAGATTTCCAGTAAACTGTCGGTCTTCTCTCAGACTGAACGCAGCAGTGAGTTTGCAGGTGCACTATTCCCGACTGAAATGAAAGGAAAAAATTTATATTGGTGATCAATGCCATGTGCCAAAACATCGCAGGGGACTTTGGTGGAATACAAAACTCTAATAATTGAGGAGGAAGCCAATGCCATTCGACCAGTTCTCTTTGGCACAATTAGATGGGGAAAAAATGCCTTAAAATAAAGAATAGAGAAAGAAAGCAGTGCATGCGCATGACCATTAGTTACAGAAAGCGAAACTTCTCCCAATCCTGAGGTTTAGTGACAACCCGCCAAGTCCTCATTTATAAAATCAGCTTCAATACTGATAAAGACTGGAGACACAAAAGTCCAAAATAACATTACATAAATAGTGCAGATATGTGTGCAAGTCCTTCAAGTAGGACAGATGGAGTGCTCAGAAACCGTCCAGATGATTCATGCTGTTGGCTCTTAAGTGAATCTCCTCTAAGAAGTTCTCCAGCTGCTCAATCAAGACTCTCTTTTTAAACCTGCAAATACACACAAATGTAATTTATTTAGCGATTTGAGAGTTGTGTCTAGGAAAAACACTAACCCCATGTTGCACACAAAGCTCTAAATTATCATGTCGAGGGGTGAGAACCAGAAAGGCTTAAGTGACATTTCACCAACTTTACTGGAGGCCCAAAACAAAACTTTCACCAGATTCAAAATCTCTGTTTCACTCAAAATGTCACGTACCCCCTTTTAGTTCTCACCCCTCCATGTGTTTTTTCCCCACAAAAAAAACAGAACATAAATTTTATTTTTAAGATGGACGAAAGTTGTACAGTAGTACACTTGGGACTTAACCTTCTTACAAATACGCAGAGTTAGCATCTACTTCAATAATCTGTATTTGAATCTGAAGTTTACCTGGCAGCCTCTTTGATTATGCCCTGCAGAAAGATCAAACGCGTTTCCAAACTGCCCTGGATTTGCTTGAGGAGGTAGAAGATTTTCTCATAACCTGCATAAGGACAAAACAACAGCAAAAAAAGCACAATAGCCGAGAAGAAAGATTGGATGTATGATGTTATGAGCAAAAAACAACAACATGAACAAATTCATTTCCTGTTACAATGTTACAGATATGCACATGTAGTAAAAGCAGTCAGGAGGGCCTGTTGATTTCACAATGCCCAAGACAAAGCGTTTGTGGGAGGTCACCCCCCTCCTTTGCTTATTGGACACCACCCAGGAAAGAGCATCTGGAGAGGAAATAAGAGTCAAGTAGCAGACTTCTGCACATGTATGTGAGTGCTGTGACTTACGTCTACCGGGCTTCCTGATCTCCTTGGTAATGAGTACTCTGAGCTCAGAGTTCAGTTCCTGGCTCTCTTGGTTTCTGATCTTTTTCAGTTGGCAGGGGGAAGGGTAGCGGTGTGGGGCCTCATCTTCTCCCTCACTGCCCAGAGATAACTCACTATCGCTGGACTGGCCGTTCTCCTGCACTCTGTTTTCCTGGTTCTCAACCTCATCGGGCTGTAGGTGGTTCCTCTGCTGGATCAGTTCAGACTCTGGTGCAGGACTCAGATCCTTATCAGAGTTGCTGTTTGACTCGAGATGGTTGTTGATGTGGTTATCCAATTCTGCATCGTCATTATCTGGAGCTGTGTAGAATCATGAAACATGCATAAAAACTTTAAGATTCCCCGTTTTGGGTGAGTTTTAATTTCAGAATGACCTGGTACTAAAGTTTTTTTCTGCCTGTGTTTGTGCTGGTTGCTTACTTCTAGGTGGTGTTTTGGGAGGTGTATATGCCCGTCCCAGTCGAAGAAGAGGAGACATGCAGCGTCTGCGTTTAGGGGCTCCGCCCCCAGAAGGACTGCTGGATTCTCCAGGCCGTTTGCCTTTGCCTTGAGTGCCAGTAACAAATTCATCTGCCTCATCTACCATCATTGCCTGACACAGAGAGACAGACAGTTATTTACCTGAAAGTCAAATCTTTATTATGCTTTTTTACTTTTGGAAATCAGATCTAAAGGTACCTTCTTGTCCAATTTGAAGGGGTTACCAAAGGTGTGCACACGTTTCGGCTGATCGGGGTCTGCTTCCCTCAGAGGGGATGGGCAATGCTTCAAGAAATCCTGATAGTTGCCCATCTGAGCTATAGGAACACTGTGCAGCTGATCTAGAAATTAATTTTTTATAAAAACATAAATAACATTCCAAACATACCATGTAAACAGCATAACCATAACATATAAAAAGGCTCACAATTCTTTAGAAACCACAAGCTAAATTTAATTGATCAAAATACCCAGACACTCGGGAAACTGCTCTAAGAAAATCAATAACCATTCATGGCTGTCTAAGAGTTACCTTGATCTTGACCTTTCAGAATACAGATGCTGGCGTGCAGAAGGTTCCGCCTCATGCGGCTCAGCTGGTCTATCAGATGAGATCTTGGGATATCATAGGGGTTTCGCAGTCCTTGCGGTTTTAATGCCTGTGCAAAAGAGAAGGAAATGGGAGATAAGGGATTTGGAGGGAACGGATCATGAATGATTTGCTCAACTTTGTGCTTTTGGAATTGTTGGTTAGGCACAAAACATGACCCTAAGGGTGCTTTCACACCTGTAATTCAGTTCATTTTATTAGAACCCAATTCATATGTTTTGGTTCCTTTTTTTTCTTTTTTTTTTCCATCAAACTGTTTGCTCTGGTCCGGACCAGCTGAAGCGAACCAAAAGTGCAGTCACATGACAATATCCGCTTCACTTATTTTCCAGATTTGTCTTCGAATGCATTCCCTAAACTGCTTTTCGATTGGTCAGAAGGAGCATGCGGGAAAAGTCCAATGTTTCCTTGCCTTAACCTGACACTGTTCCACAGATCTGTTAAATCCCCTTTCCCTGAGCTGTTTGCTCAGTAATGACAAGACTGCACTATTCTTGTGAGTTTTAAAAATTTGAAAGTTATGGTCATCGGACCAAATTTATGAGGCTCCACATGTTTAGTAAATTCCAGCACTCAAAATAAACAACATTAAATATTAATCTCACTCTGACTTGATTCACACGGAGCAATATCTGTGGTTTTGGCCACATAAAAACCATACAAAACATTCACAAGGTGTTCTGTGTATGTACAGCTGTGTATATATACGCACTTTAGTCAGAGCAGCTAGTTGAAAGCCAGCAAACTCCTTGGTGCTTGCCTCCATTGGCAGAGCTGGCCCATCTCCCATTATACTGTGCAGCAGCTGTGTGAAATCCTTCCTGTGTGCCAGAGAGAGGGCGGAGCTCCTGCAGCGAAGTTTAATCCCACCATCTAACACAGTTTTTTTCCCTACTGATGCACAAACTCTGTCTGCCTCGATTTTAGCCTGTAATATACACAACACAAAATATAACTTCATGAATCAAGCTTAAAAATGAAGACTATAACAACAAGCTGTGTTAGAACGTACCTGCTGACTGAGCTTTTTAAGATAAGACACAACACTATAGCTCAGACCGTACTCCATGTTGTCAGCTAACAGGTTTGGAGCTCCCATCATTCTTAGTGCTTTCCGCAGGGCCTGGTGAATCAGGATTAGCCCCAAAAAATCAAAATGACTTAAAAGCAATCCAAATGTTGCCATCAAAATGTTGTAGTGACAAAATGACTGAATTCAATACTTACAGTGATATAGTAGGGCGGGACTGTTTTAAGATAGTTCTCAAAAGATTGTCGCCACTTCGCTGGAGGTTTAAACTTATGCACAGTAATCAAATCATCTATAAAAGATAACCAGAGTTGTATAAGATCATGCTCAAAGGAAAATGATGGCTAGTATTAATCTAGTTTAGTGGAATAAAAAGATAAAACGATTTTAAAGACAAGACAGAACTAGAAAAAAAACAACTTAATTCTTCATCATATGAAGGTTTGAAAGAGGTAATTTGTATAAATTAGACCGTACTTATGAAGCTTACCAAGCAAAGGTAGCACCACAGGGTAGTTATAGGGCATGACAAACAGGTTGACACAGTTAAGAGCTGTGCTGGCCTTCAGATAGCCGAACGGCTGCCCGAGTTCTCCGTATTTAGCACTGTTACACACAAAAACCTGAGAACATTTAAAACAGCAATTAACATTCAGCTATAGCAGGAGTGCAAGTTAGTGCAGTCTGACAGAACAAACAGCCTATATGTATCCTGACTATGTATCCTAACTGTATTAAAAGATTGATACAAGCAGTACCTGCCAGCAGGTGTGTGGTGATTTCCTCTCCAGTATGTACTGAGTGAGCGGTGAAGGCTCTAGCTCGTACTTGTCAAAGGGCACTTTATCCACCACCATGGGCTCTGAATCCGTACATGAGAACTTCACCTGCGGGTGAGCTGTACGTGGAGGCTGTAGAGGGACAGATTCAAATGAGCAAACAGTACACTTGCATGGCTTAGAGGTTTTCATTACACTAAAAACTAAAAGAGCATTTACACATTACATTAGATATAAAACAGACTAAACAGATGGTAGGGCATACTGAAAGAAGTTTCTTCATACCAAAGTAGGAGAGTTCTGGTCAGGCCAAAAAGACTCCGGAATTGGCCAATGACCAACAGGGACACCCGTCTTAGGGTTGGGTCTGACATAGATCATCTTATGACAGCTGTGCCATGATTGAGGTCCATACTTCATTTCTATCGGGCCATCTGGGTAAAAAAAAAAAGAAAAGAAGCAGTGTCATTATTAAAGGTTTGGTTTCAAGTTTTTTTAAAGCATAAACAACCATTCAAATGTTTGTTTGGGATCAACATTCATTATTATATTGATTAAACATGACAAAGACTTTGAAATTGTTACAAAAAGTAGAAAACTTAAGATTTGAAATCACAGGAACAAGTTACATTTTAAAATATATTCAAATAGAAAACCTTTTATATATTATATTATTCTTTTTTATATATTTTATATATTAACTATTATTTCTCAATTGAAGTGTTTTTACTGTATTCTTACTGTGTAATTTACATAGAGTCTGTTATTGAATAGTGTTCATGTTTGAATACTAAAATAGCAATTTGCGCCATTGGATTCATGAAGTATCCGTCTATATCCACCCACCTATACTGGTCACAACCAAAATTGATAAATAGCAGAAAACAAACTACAAACACCAGGGGCCACATGTATCAACGCTGAAAAAACTGTGCGTATGCCAGATTTCACACTCACATTGGGATTTACTAACAATGAAATTAATGTGAGAATGTGCGTTGGTTCACGTCAAGTCCATGTCTGGCGTACGTCTATTTCTTCTGCATATTTGTTTTATGTCCGTTGGCGCCTTCTAGAGGCAATTGTTTTAAATTGCACACTACAAAGTATCGCACCAACACTTAAGAACAGTGCCATTATTTTAGAATTGATCAAATGGGTTAATTGACACAATATTTTTACACCAACTATTTGACTTGGACTAAGAGTTGTATACATTTGCAAATGCTTTTGTATGTTCTATGGCAATGGCATTGAGTGCGTTTACATGGACCCTCTTAATGCAATTATTATGAGATCTTGGCAGTATTGCGATTAAACTTTATCTAATGTAAATGCAATACTTCGATTATAATAATGCGTTTATGCTCATAATCGCAGAAAGCATAATTGTATTAACATAGAAGGCCGATGTAAACACATTAATGGAATGGAAATTTAATTCATGCATATAAAAATGTTTTAACATTAAACTTCACTATAATAAAAGTGCGCATGTTAAAATATTAACAATAAAATATACATGTGCAAGTACTAATCATGTGGTCTAATAAATGATTGAGGCCGCGGGTTCTAATCCACCCTCGTTATGGTCTTTTTTTCTAATTAAAAACAAAGAGCTGTTCATTTAAGTGATTGTATATCAAGAGCAAGGGCACGTTCGTGTGGATGTTTCGTTTTTTTTCGTTTGTTATTAATTCCGGAGGACAAACTTGCAAATAACACAGTTTTTCTCCGGTCTACTCCGATAGGAGCTCCTCCAAGTCACATTCTGTGAAGTTTATCTTCTTGCTTGTTTGCTTTTTTATTTTGTTTTTTCCGAAGTAG